>BTPG01000002.1:140122125-140193468 GCA_036245525.1 Semisulcospira habei | reverse complement strand
GAGAGAGATGATAATGATGAATCTTTTTTTATTTAGGATAAAGCCATTAGGCAACTCAATGCCTGTCTTATAAGCTGTCCTGTAAACAAAAGAGAACACAACAGGAAAAGAAACATAGCATGCAAATAATAATAATAATAATAATAATAATAAGATGAGGAAGCAAAACACAATAGGGGAATCATCGAAAGGAGGGGAAAAAAAATGACATTGGAGAATTTAAAACTGCCTCCGATGCAAAAAGCAAGAGAAAAAAACGCGTGCATAGCATTAATATTATACTCATCTAAGACAGTGTCATAGAATCAGCAGCATCAATAGCGTATAGTGACACCGACAAGACAATAGATGATCAGTTAGCAAATGTAAGGAGAAAGAGAAAAATATTTGACGTTTACCTGTTATCAGCAGTATTATTCTTATATGGCAAACTGTGAAGTCACGCTGATTGGAAGTGAGTGTGCAATGCACGTTTAAAATGGGTTTTATCGAAAAATGATTTAATGTTTAATGGCAATGAGTTGCAGACATGAGAGAGAGAGAGAGAGAGAGAGAGAGAGAGAGAGAGAGAGAGGAGAGAGAGAGAGAGGAGAGAGAGAGAGAGAGAGAGAGAGAGAGAGAGAGAGAGAGAGAGAGAGAGAGAGAGACAATGAGAGACAATGACAATGACAATGACAATGAATCTTTATTTTCCAAGGATAAAAAGATTTAGGTCTGAAGACCTTCTTCCATCTTGTTCTTGCTAAACTACTTACACACCCACTCACGGGGCCGCACGCACTGACACACCATAAGCGCCCAACAAGGCGAGTCATACTGGCTGCCCCCCTCGATCAGCTGCCGCTCGAAGGTGACAGCAGGGATACAGCCAGTGTGTACATATGGCGATCATATACAAAAACATCATAAACACAATTAATACACATAATGAGATATACATGCGCTACCATCTAACAAGTGTACCATAAGATTAAAAAAAAAAAAAAAAAAAAAAAAAAAAAAAAAAAAAAAAAAAAAAAACAATCAGATAGACAAATTCAAAATACCACGTCATTCTAAAACAAAAGCAGTTTACGATTACATTTGTAGCAAATGCTGATGAAGCCGTGTCTTGAAAGCATTTATGGTCGTGATAGATTTAGATTAGATTAGAGAGAGAGAGAGAGAGAGAGAGTGAGAGAGGAGAGAGAGGAGAGAGAGAGAGAGATGAGAGAGGAGAGAGAGAGAGAGAGAGAGAGAGAGAGAGAGAATATTCAATCCAACCAAGGAGATCATTCCTTCAGTCGTCCAAAAACGAAGGAGTGGTCGCCCTTCTTCAACAGACAGAGAGTACTTGCCCATTTTTTCCCGTGCCTGTCAATCACCGTAGGCGCTATCTTTTCCTGGGAAGTGGGCAGGTTCCGTATGTAACTCTTCAGTCTCGCCTCTGCACGTCTGCTTTTCTCCGAATCGAAGTAATCCAAATTCTTTGTTGGAACTTTATTTCTAAGCGATGGATCGTGAGGAACACTGCCCTCGGTCGTCAGATTGATGCCATTTTCTTGCCATGAAAGCAAAGAGGTACCGGAAACTGGCCACGATTGGTGAATTTCAGAGAAAACGAGCAAGGTGACAGTCATTCGAAAAGCAGTCGCCATGTTCAGCTGGAGCCGTGCTAAAAAAGGGCACCTCCTTAGTCCATGCCGAGAAGTCGTCAGTCCTTGACTTATCGCCATCATCTATCTGTGGAATAATATGACCAACATAGAAATAAACGCGCTTCTTAATAAGCCTGTGGGCGCTAAGCTATTCTGGCACTACCAAGAAATGAAGAATACACACGGTAATATAGATCAACACAGTACGTCATAAAACTATCACTATATGGGTAATAGATTAAACTCATTCGAGTCGAACGGCGTCCTTATCCGGATGCTGTTCGTCTCGAATGAGTTAAGGTACGTTAATACGCATCGTGAAAACACGTGTTCGGACCCAGATGTCTATTACAGAAGAACCTGTTTGGGGCGGTCACCGTGTTATTGAATAATCACCTGTCAGCTATCTCAGTCTTTACCTACGAAGTAACTATTCGGTATTATGTAGTTTGCCACGTTCTAATTTTGTTGAGAGTTCATTTTTGGACCCGGTGCGCATGCAAAGTAACGGCTATTAATGATACACTTAGCACTAAAAATAGCCAACCACACCCGCTGCAAGGGAACCTTGGCTGGACAGATCTCGGCGCCCATAAGTTGTCTCGCGGCGGCTGAAGCCGTCAGCCGTAGGCAAAGAGCCAAAGACCACCATTTAGGTAACCAAAGCCACATTAAACGATTCGGGACGAACGGCATTCGGATAGGCGGCTTAAGCCGCGTATCCGGATGCCGTTCGTCTCGAATGAGTTAATGATGGTCTTTAATATCAGGTGACACTTTTTTCTTGAGAGAGCGCCCGTTTTTGAAAGACTAGCCAAAGACCACCATTTAGGTAACCAAAGCCACATTAAACCATTCGGGACGAACGGCATCCGGATACGCGGCTTAAGCCGCATATCCGGATGCCGTTCGTCTCGAATGAGTTAATGATAGTCTTTAATATCAGGTGACACTTTTTTTCTTGAGAGAGCGCCCGTTTTTCAAAGACAATTCTTTTGGCGAAAAAAAAATGCTGTTCTTTACTTTTTCTTTTTAGAGAGCAGCCGTTTTTTAGACTTTAAAAAAATCGAAAAAGAAGATGGTTCTATACTGTATTCAGCGAGTGCAGTTAATGAAGTCGCAAAAACTGATGTAAACACGCATAATCTGCACACGGATTAACCCTTTGGCTGTCGGTAGCGGTTTTTGTCGCGATGATTCCTATCGGAATCATCGCGACAAAAACCGCTACCGACAGCCAAAGGGTTAATGTGTAATTTCGCACACGATTTTCATTCACTTTATCACACACCACAAAAGACAAATGTTCCTTCAGGCGCAGGTTACAGACGCGGGGAGATCTTTATACTGATGCGCCTGGCGTGGTCTTGATGCTTTCGCTGGAAAACCGGCACTGCTCTAGAAAGATTCAATGGCGTAGGAAGGCAAACGACAGTAAGTCGATTTTTGTGGAAGAAAACCCCAGACTTATTGTCTTTTTGACATCACGGGGAAGAATTAGAGGCCCAGGAACGCCTCCACAATGGCGTGGCCTGAGCATGCTTTGGCCATACCTCCTTTTGGGCCTTAGGTCATACCTCCCCAGGACTCTGCCTATGTAATAGTATACTTGGGCCATACCTCCTTCTAGCCCAACTGTCCAATGGCTCAGTAGAGCTGAGTTGGTATGCCTCGCCCTGTGCCTCGGTGAAATGCACTAGCGGCGTCATTATTGCGATTTTCGCACTTGTCCTGTCGCTCGGACCGGTCCTGTGCACTAGATCGGCTTAGAGCGTGTGCTCTCTGCACTTGTAATAAGCAGTCTCGGAGAAAGAATCACGTGACGTTTGACTGTCGTAGCACAACTACTCAGTTTAACTATCATGGTCGATTCACATCTCTTTGTAGTGTTTCTGAGAATTCCACACAATATATGTTGCAGTTGACAAATAGCGTGGTGCTTAACAATACTCTATAGCTAGAACGCACGAGACCACACTACGAGTGTTCAAGCGGCCTACCTGCGCGCAGCGCAGTTCTAGCGCACAGGACGGCTAGTGCGATCGACCGGACAAGTGCGCAAATATGCAGTAATGGCGCCACTAGTGCATTTAATCTAGGTACAGGGCGAGGTGTACCAACTCAGCCTCAGTAGAGCTCTTGCTACAAGCACAGAAGACACCCCAGTCCCCCTCTCCTTCTCACACTTTTCATTTTCTACGGATTGCGACAAAATCTTCCTTTGTCACTGACACTTAATATCAAGTCTAATATGCAATATTTGATATCAAGCCTAATGCGTGTTTTTAATCGTGTTTTAATGGGGCAAAACAGTAGCAATTATAAATTGCGGTGTTTGGACAACAAATAGCAGCAAATATTAACTACACGCTCGCTGTGGCGACCCAACGTTGCATGTGCAAGCAAAAGCGATTGGACGAGAGCTGAGCTAATACCAACATTGTCACGACATCCAAAGTCACTTTCTGTGAGTCTATGCAACGTGCAAGAGGCATAGATTCTCATGAGCCCCTGCATTCGCAGGGGCTCATGAGAATCTATGCCTCTTGCTGACGGGATCGGCTCCAGCTGTGCCTTGGGTTTAAGGGAACCACCGCACGGTAACATGGACGAAAGGACCGGGACATATCGACAGACCTCTGCATATCATTACAAGCTAACGCCTGTTTCTTAGTAATGTTTTTCGTCAGCAGGAAATGATTGACATTCAAGCATTTTCTAATCGATGGATGCAATTCCATCAGCGGCAAAACACTTTACACAAACTGTCTACGTACAGAAAAAAAAAAAACAGCATGAGAACGAAAGAAAGAAAACCATTGTACGCTTTTTGATTAACTCATTGGAGACGAACGGCATCCGGATACGCGGTTTAAGCCGCGTATCCGGATGCCGTTCGTCTCGAAAGAGTTAAAATAGTCAGACTAGGAGCGCAATTTTCCTTACTGATGTAATACACGAAACTGACTTATAATAATAATAATAATAATAATAATAATAATAATAATAATAATAATAATAATAATAATAATAAATAGTTCTTGTATAGCGCTGTTCTCCAGGAAAACACTGGACTCACTGCGCATACACAACAGCACACTCTCTCTCAGACACACGCACAGTTATACACTACTTTAACCCACCCCATCCCTTCCCAACACCTTACATCCACTTCCCTGTCACATCCACTTCCCTGTCACATAAGACCCAGAATCAGAATAAAAGGCAGTTAACAGTTCGCTAGGAAAAACGGTGAGTTACATGCTAAAAGCCTGACAAAAAATAAGTCTTTAAGTGAGCTTTGAACTGGGATAATGTGTTCAGATTCCGCGTTTCAATTGGTAGAGAGTTCCACACGCTTGGGGCTAAAAAGGTGAAAGAACGCTCCCCAACAGTCTTAATGTTAAGCTTCGGGATGTTTACAGTTTTTCACTGGAGGAACGGAGGGTAAGGTAAGATCGTAGAACATCCCAACGAAGAAAGAAACACGCTTAGAAAAGACAGTTACGATTTCTAAGCGGCTTTCTAGTTTCGTTGGGATGGTCTCTGCATTTTTCACGCTTGACGGTCACTTTTTTGTTCTGTTTGTAAAACCTCACTGTTAGTCTATGGATTCCGTGAGTTGAAAAAGTAATGCACGCTGTTTGGGCTCAAATTTTATATATTAGTAGAGAAAATCAAGATACAACCCCCCCCCCTTCCTTGGATGTAACTGATCCGCCCCTGTTTACCTATATAATACACTATTTAAAAAATACTTATTAATACAATAATTTAGATAATACATTATTTAACTAGAGGAATGAGTTCGTATACGTAAATAATTCACTATTTACTCCCATTAACTCATTCTACCCCAAACACACCACAGCAAGATATGGATCGACCATGGACAGTTCAAGGGTGATGCCAGAACAGCTTGGCGCCTATGGGCGCCAAGCTATTCTGGCATCACCCTTGAACTATCATGGTCGTTCTGTGTCCTGCACTGCAAAGCAGTCTTCAGAGGACAACGGCAAAAATTGTGGATTTCGGTCTTGGGGTAGAATGAGTTAATGCATTAGCCTGTGTCATTTACATTTTACATCAATAATACATTATTTACCTAAATAATACATAAACAAAAAATAAATAAATATCAAGTTATTTAGAGTTTCCGTCTTTTTCTGGTTTACGTAAATAATCTATTATTTACATAAACCATACACAGCCATTTTAATTAGTTAGGGGATGGAAGGAACCGCGTCAGATGTGTAGGTATAGGAGACTATGTGTTACCTGATCTACGAAAGTAAAATAAAATAAATATTCAGTGCTGTGTTGATTTCATAAAGTGATTAAAATGTTAACAGTAGTCTAACTTTCTCAGACGTGTGCTAAACGAACGTTTGTACGAAACTTTGCATAGTGTAGATCAGTCATTGGAGAAGGGGGCATTCATTGTTTAACTCAGTCATTCGCGACGTACTGCATGCGGTAGGTCGCGAATGAGTTAACCCGTTCAATGCCAACTGACACTACAGACTGTGTTCTGCAGTCCTCGTTAATTCAGCCAAGACCAAAAAAACCTAGACTGATGCCCGAGGAAAATGGATTCAAAGTGGTGTCAGTACCAGAGGCATAGATCCTCATGAGCCCCCGCATCTGCGGGGGCTCATGTGGATCTATACCTCAGTCTTGCAGTTGGGCGATGTTCAAATTTTCTCGGCACTGCGGAACGCGTCCGCCGTACGATAACATTGGCTACTATAGTCACGTGACAGGAGCGCGCCGAATGGCCCCCACCAGCCGCACTGTAAAAGTGGGAGCCGCGACCATGAAGGACAATTTACTCAAACAAATAATAGGCTCTGTCGCCGCAGCGGTGTTACAATGTATCAAAACACCGCGCGGACCGTCCGCACACCGGTATACATCAGGCATAGATTGCATCTCCAGTAGCAGTCGGCCCGAGGACCTGTGCTTGCCCCTTAGCGCAAAGATCGTTAGCCTGAAGCAGACTGTGTTTCTGCGCTAATCTTCGTTAATTCAAGCCCCCCCCCCCCCTCCCCAGGAACAGGGATTCAAAGTGGTGTTAGCAAAAGGCATAGATCCTCATGTGCCCCCGCAACTGCGGGGGCTCATGAGGATCTATGCCTCTTGCAGCTGGGAGGTGTTCACATTTCCTCGGCACTGAGCAGGTCAGACTTTGCCGTTAATTTTTTTTTTAAATGTTTTTTTTTTGTTTTGTTTTGAAAATATGGTAGACCCTATAATATATGGAACCATGCATCTTCAGGTCCACTCGTACGATCTACACAGTAATAACACCCTCAGCTTTAGAATGCGAACGAGGCCGGAACAGATTATTTCCATGAGAAATAAAGACATAGACTCTGAATAATTTGTTACAGGGGCGGATCAGTTACTTCGAGGGAGGTGGGGTCACCCCCTCCCTACCATCTTCAGGTCGATTTTAACCGCATCCACCACTTTTTTTTTTTTTTTTTTTTTTTAAAGTTAATCGTAACAAATTTGATCAACACACTCAACAGTATAATATGAGACAAAATCGGTGCAGTTTATAGTCAAAGTTCTAAATGTTTTTTTCCGTCAGCACGGAATAGAGCAAGATCAGCATAAAGATCGTGTTGCCGATAAAAGTTAGCACGAAAAACACGCGGTCAAGATGCTCGGCGGTCGGCGACGGAGATACACCACCATCTCTTTCTGGCTCGCTCCTTCCTGGGCACGCTCCGGCGCTCTCAGGTACGTCATATAGTGATGGGTCTACGGGATGAACTCGTGACGCTTTTTTAAAGCGGAGGACTGGCGTGGTTGTCTCCTTTGTGTGTGGCGGAGTTCCTTCCCGTAACGATGAACGGAAGTCTTCACTAGGTTCTCTTTGCTGCTGGTTGTGGAATCGTTGCAGAACGACGATGGTGGCGAGGAGGACGATGAGACTTTCAACGATGATGCCGATGAGCAGCTTCATGGTGTTGGGCACGCTGTCCAGTCCGCGCGGCATCACGGTCGTGAAGTAACTGGGAGGAGGAGAAGACATTTGGTTATGTTGCCCTTCATTGCCGGAACACTCGGCATTCAACACCCAAATGCAAGAGGCACTTAGGATCCTCATGAGCTCACGTAATATAAATTATTCGGAAATCAGAAGTAGGTCAAATTGCACGTGTTTCGACGATTCGAAAACAGCGGATTAAAGGTCCGGACAAACATGCGATATCACATGTTTGTCCGGGCTTTTTAAATCCACTGTCAAAAGACGCGCAGTTTTGGACCTGCTTCTGATAATCTACTGTCAAAAGACGCGCAGTTTTGGACCTGCTTCTAATTTACTGACAACGTCTACTGCGGGGGCTCATGAGGATCTATGCTTCGTGTTGGCGTTATCCGTATGCATGTGCCTAAGGCAGACCAAAGTAACCAGAAGCGACTATAGTAAAACTTTTGACTTGAGAGGAACTCTTTCTGTCTGCTGACAGGGAGCGCGAACCTTTTCCATGGTGGGGATACGATCAGCTGCAGCTGCTGTAGATAAACTGACTGTGATAGCTGAAAGGTAGAGACTAAGCTTTACATCATATTTAAACAGAAGTGTACGTGTGGCTTCCCAGTAAGCAAAGATGCGCGGACCCACTGCGGCCGGCGTCTGCCCGAAAACCATTGCTACTGGGGTTATTCCCCGAGTGGGTCTGTCTAGGACTCCCGCAAACGGTAAAGGCAGTGTTACGCATTTCCAAACATTAATTATGAAGAAGACAGTTAAATTACCCCATTCTGCCCGCGACACACCGCAGCACGATGTGGCTCGACCATGATAGTTCAAGGGTGGTGGCAGAATAGCTTGGCGCCTATGCCTATAGGCGCCAAGCTATTCTGCCACCACCCTTGAACTATCATGGTCGATCTGTCTAATGAATTGTAACGCAGTCCTCAGAGGATAACTCCAAAATGTGGGTGTTTCGTACCTCGGGCACAAGGAGTTAAAGCTATCAGCTCCACGGTGGGGAAAAAAAACCCTTTCGTTGTACGGCATTCAAACATTTCAGTCTTTGTGTCCAGAATGACTGTTAGACGTGCTAAGAACATATACACAGGAAATATTGCCATCCATTAAGCCTTTACTGCCTGGAGAACATTTCAGTCTTTGTGTCCAGAATGACTGTTAGACGTGCTAAGAACATATACACAGGAAATATTGCCATCCATTAAGCCTTTACTGCCTGGAGAACATTTCAGTCTTTGTGTCCAGAATGACTGTTAGACGTGCTAAGAACATATACACAGGAAATATTGCCATCCATTAAGCCTTTACTGCCTGGAGAACATTTCAGTCTTTGTGTCCAGAATGACTGTTAGACGTGCTAAGAACTTATACACAGGAAATATTGCCATCCATTAAGCCTTTACTGCCTGGAGAACATTTCAGTCTTTGTGTCCAGAATGACTGTTAGACGTGCTAAGAACATATACACAGGAAATATTGCCATCCATTAAGCCTTTACTGCCTGGAGAACATTTCAGTCTTTGTGTCCAGAATGACTGTTAGACGTGCTAAGAACATATACACAGGAAATATTGCCATCCATTAAGCCTTTACTGCCTGGAGAACATTTCAGTCTTTGTGTCCAGAATGACTGTTAGACGTGCTAAGAACATATACACAGGGAATATTGCCATCCATTAAGCCTTTACTGCCTGGAGAACATTTCAGTCTTTGTGTCCAGAATGACTGTTAGACGTGCTAAGAACATATACACAGGGAATATTGCCATCTATTAAGCCTTTACTGCCTGGAGAAACATTTCAGTCTTTGTGTCCAGAATGACTGTTAGACGTGCTAAGAACATATACACAGGAAATATTGCCATCCATTAAGCCTTTACTGCCTGGAGAACATTTCAGTCTTTGTGTCCAGAATGACTGTTAGACGTGCTAAGAACATATACACAGGAAATATTGCCATCCATTAAGCCTTTACTGCCTGGAGAACATTTCAGTCTTTGTGTCCAGAATGACTGTTAGACGTGCTAAGAACATATACACAGGAAATATTGCCATCCATTAAGCCTTTACTGCCTGGAGAACATTTCAGTCTTTGTGTCCAGAATGACTGTTAGACGTGCTAAGAACATATACACAGGAAATATTGCCATCCATTAAGCCTTTACTGCCTGGAGAACATTTCAGTCTTTGTGTCCAGAATGACTGTTAGACGTGCTAAGAACATATACACAGGAAATATTGCCATCCATTAAGCCTTTACTGCCTGGAGAACATTTCAGTCTTTGTGTCCAGAATGACTGTTAGACGTGCTAAGAACATATACACAGGAAATATTGCCATCCATTAAGCCTTTACTGCCTGGAGAACATTTCAGTCTTTGTGTCCAGAATGACTGTTAGACGTGCTAAGAACATATACACAGGAAATATTGCCATCCATTAAGCCTTTACTGCCTGGAGAACATTTCAGTCTTTGTGTCCAGAATGACTGTTAGACGTGCTAAGAACATATACACAGGAAATATTGCCATCCATTAAGCCTTTACTGCCTGGAGAACATTTCAGTCTTTGTGTCCAGAATGACTGTTAGACGTGCTAAGAACATATACACAGGAAATATTGCCATCCATTAAGCCTTTACTGCCTGGAGAACATTTCAGTCTTTGTGTCCAGAATGACTGTTAGACGTGCTAAGAACATATACACAGGAAATATTGCCATCCATTAAGCCTTTACTGCCTGGAGAACATTTCAGTCTTTGTGTCCAGAATGACTGTTAGACGTGCTAAGAACATATACACAGGAAATATTGCCATCCATTAAGCCTTTACTGCCTGGAGAACATTTCAGTCTTTGTGTCCAGAATGACTGTTAGACGTGCTAAGAACATATACACAGGAAATATTGCCATCCATTAAGCCTTTACTGCCTGGAGAACATTTCAGTCTTTGTGTCCAGAATGACTGTTAGACGTGCTAAGAACATATACACAGGAAATATTGCCATCCATTAAGCCTTTACTGCCTGGAGAACATTTCAGTCTTTGTGTCCAAGTAGCCAGATATGACATGCCATTAGACGTGCTAGAGAACATATACACAGGCAAATATTGACTGCAAGCATCCAATATTAAGCCTTTACTGCCTGGAGAACATTTCAGTCTTTGTGTCCAGAATGACTGTTAGACGTGCTAAGAACATATACACAGGAAATATTGCCATCCATTAAGCCTTTACTGCCTGGAGAACATTTCAGTCTTTGTGTCCAGAATGACTGTTAGACGTGCTAAGAACATATACACAGGAAATATTGCCATCCATTAAGCCTTTACTGCTGGAGAACATTTCAGTCTTTGTGTCCAGAATGACTGTTAGACGTGCTAAGAACATATACACAGGAAATATTGCCATCCATTAAGCCTTTACTGCCTGGAGAACATTTCAGTCTTTGTGTCCTGAATGACTGTTAGATGTGCTAAGAACATATACACAGGAAATATTGCCATCCATTAGCCTTTACTGCCTGGAGAACATTTCAGTCTTTGTGTCCAGAATGACTGTTAGACGTGCTAAGAACATATGCACAGGAAATATTGCCATCCATTAAGCCTTTACTGCCTGGAGAACATTTCAGTCTTTGTGTCCAGAATGACTGTTAGACGTGTTAAGAACATATACACAGGAAATATTGCCATCCATTAAGCCTTTACTGCCTGGAGAACATTCAGTCTTTGTGTCCAGAATGACTGTTAGACGTGCTAAGAACATATACACAGGAAATATTGCCATCCATTAAGCCTTTACTGCCTGGAGAACATTTCAGTCTTTGTGTCCAGAATGACTGTTAGACGTGCTAAGAACATATACACAGGAAATATTGCCATCCATTAAGCCTTTACTGCCTGGAGAACATTTCAGTCTTTGTGTCCAGAATGACTGTTAGACGTGCTAAGAACATATACACAGGAAATATTGCCATCCATTAAGCCTTTACTGCCTGGAGAACATTTCAGTCTTTGTGTCCAGAATGACTGTTAGACGTGCTAAGAACATATACACAGGAAATATTGCCATCCATTAAGCCTTTACTGCCTGGAGAACATTTCAGTCTTTGTGTCCAGAATGACTGTTAGACGTGTTAAGAACATATACACAGGAAATATTGCCATCCATTAAGCCTTTACTGCCTGGAGAACATTTCAGTCTTTGTGTCCAGAATGACTGTTAGACGTGCTAAGAACATATAAACAGGAAATATTGCCGTCCATTAAGCCTTTACTGCCTGGAGAACATTTCAGTCTTTGTGTCCAGAATGACTGTTAGACGTGCTAAGAACATATACACAGGAAATATTGCCATCTATTAAGCCTTTACTGCCTGGAGAAGGTCGCTTTAACTTTACTGCTGCTGATGCTGATAACGATGATACTGAAAACATCAACGAAAACCGCGATATGAATCGATGATGACAGTAATAATTATGAAACGCCAACGACAGTGCTTTGAATCGATGATGACGGCAATGATTATGAAAACACCAACGACAGTGCTTTGAATCGATGATGATGGCAATGATTATGAAAACACCAACGACAGTGCTTTGAATCGATGATGATGGCAATGATTATGAAAACACCAACGACAGTGCTTTGAATCGATGATGATGGTAATGATTATGAAAACGCCAACGACAGTGCTTTGAATCGATGATGATGGTTTGTCCGTTAAAATTATTATTAAATTCACACAAACAGCGTAATTTTTAGAACTGCTGCCTGGTTTCTGAACTGATATACGTCACGTGACCAACAGCAATCCAACTACTCACAAAGCCAGGAGCAACATATGTAATGGCAGTCGAAGTTCTGCGCGTCTCCAAACGCATTGTGCCGACCTTTCCTGAACACCCACTGACCCACCCCGCATGGCGAATACTGGTGTAAATGAGGCCAGCAAGAGACATTGATCATCACGAGCCCCCGCAGAGTTCGGGGGCTATGAAGATTTATGTCTCTTGATAATGTGTAAACTTTGTTGCAGAAGCGTTAATTGCATTATATGGCGAACAAGAAAAGACACCATTAGGCCTGTTGACCTTTTCAGCTTTAATGGTCTTTTTTTGCTTCTTTACAAAACTCATCCATTTTTCTTTTACTTTTTTAAACGCTTTTGTTTCAGATCATGCCACATACTGTAAAAACACTGACCAGTTTCTATACATTTTTCACGCTTCCGGTCGTTGTGTTGACAAGCTTCCATTCCACTGTTTACGTAACTAAGCAACTTTGTCGATCTGGGTTCTGATAACAGGCAAATGTTGAGTGGTCAGCAAACAAAGTACATGTGGCGATAAATTGCTGGAAAATCGATTGTTCAAAGGTCGCTTTGTACAGACCGGTCTTTAAAAACACAACTTTGCACCAAGTAACTCAGCTCTCAGCTCCGAGTACAAACTCCATGTGGCGATGAATCGCGATGAAATGTTAACTCTTTCTACCCCAGACACACCACAAGAAGATAAGGATCCACCATGATAGTTCAAGGGTGATGCCAGAATAGCTTGGCGCCTATGGGCGCCAAGCTATTCTGGCATCACCCTTGAACTATCATGGTCGATCTGTGTCCTGCACTGCATTGCAGTCTTCAGAGGACAACGGCAAAATTTAAGGATTTCGGTGTTGGGGTAGAATGAGTTAAAAACGTCTAAGGGTTCCGACGCAGCCTTAAACGACAGATTTTTTTTTTAAAGAAAGGAAGGAACGAAAAATGCTACCTACTTGGCGCTCCAATGCTACCCTAAACTCTTCTAGTCAATGCACAAGCCGCTGACTGCTACTACGATGTAGGAAGGGGGCGGGGGTGGCCTGCCAGAGGAAAATGTATTGGCCACCAGTGCAGTGCAAGGATGTAAGGACTGGGGTTATGTGAGCGCGGAGTTTGCTGTCAATCCTGGCTGCTGTGTCTTGTGTTCTTTCAAGTCTGTTTACGACAGATGACCGAGAAACTCAGAGAGTTGCGTAATCAAACCTGGACATGATGAGTGTCACTGCGATGGTGTTGGCTGCAGTCTGATTTATGAATGGTCGGAGATGGAGGTAACACGCCCTTGCTACTGCGTTCACATGCACTAACATGTCCACATCAGCATCGATTATCAGGACGAGGCTGCGAGGTGTCTCAGACATGGCACTCTCTGCATTGCCAATATGGAGTGCAGCAGACGTGGGGGCTTATTCTTCATGGAGGCAGAGTCACGGAGGATAGGTTCTGGCTTGACTGAACTTTGAGTATTTTTCTCATCATCCAAGTGTTAAACTGTTAACAGAAGGACTCAAGGTTCTTTACTGCTGACAGTTCGGTGTCATCAACAAAGTGCTGGCGACTCACGTGAAATGTCTCAATAATCTTTCCACACTGCGCAGTGTAGATGTTAAATAGCAAAGGGCCCAAAACAGAACCATGAGGTTCACCACACACAAAACAAGCTTCATGACAACCTGTACAGGCTGGTATCTGTCACTTAATGCCTTGAAACGACTCGTTTGCTGTGTGAACTACACCATCATCAACATCCACAAGCAGCATGGCGTGATCAATAGTGTCAAACGCTGCACTCGGGCCCAACAGTGTGAGACGCAAAACTCTGCCGTTGTTGATGCTACAGAGGATATCATTCATGAGACGGGTCATTGCAGTCTCTGTGCTGTGGGCAGGTATATAGGCCGACTGAAATTTGTCCTGCAGGCTACTGTCCGCGCGAGGGACTACCTGCTGCCACAGATGGTCAGGCCAGCGATTTACCAGGAAGTAGGCTTCAACCCATTCAGCCCTGACGCACTGCAGCATGAGATGTTCGACCATGATAATTCAACGGTAGTGCCAGATTAGCTTGGCGCCTGTCGGCTGTCGGCGCCAAGCTAATCTGGCACTACCCTTGAATTATCATGGTAGATCCATCTCCTGCAACAGGTGCATAGTCGTTAGATGACGCCTCCAAAATTTGGGAAATACGTGCGTCGGGCTGAATGAGTTAAAGAAGAATATGAAAACTGTGCGCAACAGACGGTACTGATTGCAGGAAACATGTAAGTTGCGGCAGAAAGACGGCAAAAAGAAACGAAAAATACGTTAACACCTATCGAGAAGAAGGATGCAACAGTGAAGATTTTTTTTTTTTCATGTAAAAAAAAATCAAATCAGTTCCTAGTCGTATTGTTGAAAAGTATAAAAGTATATTGCTCCCCAAACATATGGTTTTGTGCGTATACGTATGTATGTATATATATATATATATATATATATATATATATATATATATATATATATATATATATATATATATATATATATATATATATATATATATATATATATATATATGTGTGTGTGTGTGTGTGTGTGTGTGTGTGTGATGGTGTGTGTGTGTGTGTGTGTGTGTGTATGTGTGTGTGTGTGTGTGTGTGTGTGTGTGTGTGTGTGTGTGTGTGTGTTGGGGAATGGGGGAGCTAGAGAAAGATGGGATGGGGATGGAATTCTACAAGTTCCCCTCCCCTCCAAATCCCACCTCCCCATCTCAGTCAGCCCCCTCCCGCCATCAGATCTACCCCACCCGGGTCTGCCCTGGGGGACTTGGGTGGGGTTAGGTATTTTTTAGTTCCCAGGGTCACCCTGGTCAGCCCCACAGGGTGGGGTTTTCTCTCTATTCTGGGGCATGTGTTTCTGTCTACCCGAGGTCCATTCACCTGTATTTGCCTTTTTTAAACTCTCCCTACTGTCTGCACTGCCTGTAGCTCTTGATATTGGATGTGTGTTGCTAAATGGTCTTAGCTTTATTTAGGCCCCATGTGTTAGGTTTATTTAATGTGTTTGACCGGCTGGCGACATACATTCAATGTTCTGTTTAGTTGGTTGTTTTTTTTTTCACAAGCAGTGCAGGCACGTCCTGAGAAAGCCTTGTTGCTGTCGGGACGTTAAGCAATGTACAATCAAAAGCCATCAGATCTTCTTACTTCAGGGCTTTGACTCCTCCTTCGTGAAGATGTTGACGCCCTGTTTAACAGTGTGCCCCCTCCCCGCCACCGACACAATACAGTTACTCGTAACAAATTTGATCAACGCACTAAACAGTATAGTATGATAAAAGAAATCGGTACTGTTTATGTTCAAAGTTCTAAATGGTTTTTGCCGTCAGCACGAAATAGAGCAAGATCAGCATAAAGATCGTGTTGCCGATAAAAGTCAGCACGAAAAACACGCGGTCAAGCTGCTCGGCGGTCTGCGACGGAGCTACACCACCATCTATTTTTGGCTTGCTCCTTTTTGGGCACGTTCCGGCGCTGTCAGGTACGTCATATAGTGAGGGCTCGACGGGATGAACTTTGTTGAGGCGGAGGACTGGCGTGGTTGTCTCTTTTGTGTGTGGCGGAGTTCCTTCTCGTGACGATAGACGGAAGTCTTCAGTTTGTCTTTGCTGCTGGTTGCGGTAACGTTGCAGAACGACGATGGTGGCGAGGAGGACGATGAGACCTTCGACGATGACGCCAATGAGCAGTTTCATGGTGTTGGGCACGCTGTCCAGTCCGCGCGGCATCACGGTCGTGAAGTAACTGGGTGGAGGAGAAGACATTTGGTTACATGATGTTGCCCTTCATTGCCGGAACACGACAATCAAAACCCAAATGCAAGAGGCACTCAGGATCCTCATGAGCTCACGCGATAGGAATTATTCGGAAATCAGAAGTAGGTCAAAATTGCACGTGTTTCGACGATATCGCACGTTTGTCTGGGCTTAGACGTACACTTTTGAACCTGCTTCTTATTTACGGAGAACCTCTACTGCGGGGGCTCATGAGGATCTATGCTTCCTGTTGGCGTTATTCGTATGAGTGTGCCTAATGCAGACCAAAGTAACCAGAAGCGACTATAATACAACTTTTGTCTTAGTGAGAGACACTGTTTCTGTCTGCTGACAGGGAGCGCCAGCCTTTTACACAGAGACGTCATCTGCAGCTGCTGTATATGAAATGACGGTCATATCTGAAGGGTAGAGACGGGCACATGCATGGGATGATCGTTACATAGCTGTTGACTTCCTAACCTCTTCCGAGCCAACGTACGTACATGTTCCTGTTCACTAACGAACAACAGCCACGGCTGTCCAAAGAACATGGGCACAAAGTGGTCTCGGCACGAGGCATAGATCCTCATGAGCCCCCGCCGTCGCGGGGGCTCATGAGGATCTATGTCTCGTGCATTTAAATCGCGTTCATTTTTCTCTGCAGTGAAGGGGTTAACACGGTAATAGAAAACAGCACCAAAATAGGTCACATCTGAGAATCCATTGAGCAGTCGAGTCATGTTATGCGGATTCTTCAAAAAAGCAATAACTTTGAAACAGCTACACGAAACACACTGAGATCTACTTCTAACAGTCCCAGGTCGTATTGTTTTCGATTCTCATCAGCCATTTTCTTAGCCATCGTAAAAAAAAGCCAAAAAACAACAACAACCATGTTTTCCACCCTGACGTCGAATCAAAGGGTCTATCTTGTGTTTTCCTGTCCCACTTTCCATCCCACCCCCGTCGTGCGCACAATTGAGTGCATCGCCCCAGAGAGCTGTAGCAGGACATTGCTTCAGTTGCTGCCAACACGCATTCATGTCTCTCAAACGGGCGATGCACCCCGTTGAGCGCAGGATGGGGTGAGATCGAGAATGGGACAGGTAAACACAAGACAGACCCCTTTGACTCGACTTCGGATGCAAACATGTTTTTAAAAAAAAATATATTATAATAAATAGTATTTATTTATATATATATATATATATATATATATATATATATATATAATATATATATATATATATATATATATATATATATATATATATATATACGATAGCTAAGAACATGGCCGATTAGAATGGAAAGCAATACGTAATGGTAATCTTGGAAGTAGGATTTCTGTGTGTTTGGTGCTAGATTGGTGTAGGAAAAAATCTAAAAGAACGCGACTCGACTGCACGCTGGATTCTCAGATGTGACCTGGCTTGGTGCTGTTTACTGCTACTGATGTTAAGACCAAACAAGTTTAGTATCAACGATAATCCCATGCCTGTGAAGACAGTTAAGAAGTCAACATATGAATTAGAAATTAACTCATTCAGCCCCGGCACACCACAACAAGACACGGATCAAGTATGATAGTTCAGGGTGGTGCCAGAATAGCTTGGGCATAGGCGCCAAGCTATTCTGGCACCACCCTTGAACTACCATGCTCGATTTGTCTCTAGACTTGTAATACGTCAGAGGGCAACGTCAAAATTTGGGAATTTTGTTCGCTTCCGTAGAATGTGTTAAGGTTACTGCTGCTGGTGCGTATGATGATAATTATTAACGAAAATGTTTTTAATTGATGATGATAGTAATAATTCTGAAAACACCGACAGCGGTTTGAATCGATGATGATAATAATTATGAAAAACAGCAACGACAGTCATTTGAATCGATGATGATAGTAATAATTATGAAAACTCCAACCCCAGTGATTTAAATCGATGATGATAGTAATAATTATGAAAACTCCAACCCCAGTGATTTAAATCGATGATGATAGTAATAATTATGAAAACTCCAATCCCAGTGATTTAAATCGATGATGATAGTAATAATTAGGAAAACTCCAACCCCAGTGATTTAAATCGATGATGATAGTAATAATTAGGAAAACTCCAACCCCAGTGATTTAAATCGATGGTGATAGTATTAATTATGAAAACGCCAACGACAGTGATTTAAATGGATGATGATAGTAATAATTATGAAAACGCCGACAGTGATTTAAATCGATGGTGATAGTATTAATTATGAAAACGCCAACGACAGCGATTTGAATGGATGATGGCAGTAATGAGAGTAACAAGTTAACCCCTCCACTGTCGGTGGCCATAATTGTTACGTTTGAAACCATCATACTGACAGCCCTTTGACGTTGTGCGCAGACAGGGATAAGGCCGGCAAAAAATATAGATCCTCATGAGCACCCGTGACCGACGGCGCTCATGAGGATGTACGTCTCTTACAGCTGGTTAATGTTGTCAGCGCCCCGGCAATACATCACTTATGCCTCACCTGACAAAGACGGAGTTCGAGAGAAAGATGGAGACGAGGAAGGAGACCTTCTCCCCGGACTGGAGCGGCACGAGGAAGACCAGAGTGTTCATGTAGGACGTCAGAACCATGGGCAGCACCAGGCACACCGTGTAGAACACAGTCTTGCGTCTCAGGCCAATGGTCACCCATGCACCCCGTTCCCCATATTGCTCCACGGATTCCACTCTGGAGGGAGTTTTCAGGTCCCACTCCGACCCGAAACTTGTAAAAACAAAGTATACAGATTAAGGGGAATCACTCAGCGCTGGACAAAGAAACAGTTAGATCCCTTGACCACGTACCAAATAGCCAGACCACGACAAAAACATGGCCCAAGGTATTAACCCGGTGCTCAAAGGCCATCGGGCCGACATCGGAAGTTGTGAAGTTAAGGGTCACCCTGAGAATGGTAATGGTTTTAAGTAGGCACAACTCCGTCAGATTTTAAGATTTTGTCTTGGACATTTTGGACTAGATTGTAGACTACGGACGAAGGCAACGTCTGGGGACTGGGTGTCATACGGAGTGAAGCAGGGGATGTCAGTAACTGTTTTTCTAGCGTCGAGTGATTTCCCTTGGCACGTGTACTGTATATACCTGTGCTCGCTTGAACTGTTTGTTTTATTGTCTAAGTACGCACCTGTATACCTGAGCTAGAGACGTGGCCGTGGGATCGTTGTCAAGCACCAGACGTGCGAACGTGGACGATGTACCGAGCAGCATCGGGCAGACCTGTTCGTCGTAAGGATAGAAAGTCAGATCCATAGAACACATAGTCTGCGCGATAAACAGGGACCTTACGTATACCGTTCCATCGCTGTGTATTTTCACGTTTTCGTTCATGTCCATGACGTTGACCAGGTCCAAGGAATTGAAGACGATGATGGAGGGCACCCATAGTGAATCCACAGGAATCTCCACGATACTCAGGCCGTTGTAGTGTGAAGCGTTCCAGGCCAGTGCCTCGTCAAGCCATCTGACCCTCAAGTAGCTCAATGTCCTCACGGTCTGTCGCGCGTCGTCCACACCCAGAACAGAGGCCAAGGAGAGACTGGCGTTCAAGTACACCTGGACGCCACACACAGATATGTAAATATACACGAGCTGTACATGGAACTTTCGTAAGTGATCAGTTATTACTGATCACTCCCCAGTGTTCATGAAATAATGGGCAGGTGTCAGCTACAGCTGTTGGAAAGTGAAAAGTACGTGTTAGAGCATCGCTGATATCACAGAGTGCATTACGTAATCACGTTTAGGCCGACAGCAGAGAAAACAATGTCAAACAGTGTTGAAATATCGCGCAAAAAGTGCATTCCAACATCACTCAACCTTGTTACATGAACGTGGCATACCTGTGAACAGTTTTAGCTGAAGATTAATATCAATGGCAACAAAATAGACTTATTTCGGTTTATGTACAGCGGGCACTGTGCACGTTTTTGTTGTTGTTGTTGTTGTTTCTGTGTATAAAGGATCTAAAATTAGAATCCCTCACTCCTACCCATCCCACGCAATCTAGGCTACGGCTCTTCCTGACATTCCAGACCTGTGACCCTGACCTACTCACGCCTGCACGTGTCCTCTCCCTCCCACACTACCCCCTCCCTCCCAGCCCCACGCCAGCGCTCGTCACCTGGGTTAACAATAAACTCATTCAGCCCCCGACACACCACAGCAAGACATGGATCGAGCATGATAGTTCAAGGGTGGTGCCAGAATAGCTTGGCGCCCATAGGCGCCATTTTATTCTGGCACCTCCCTTGAACTATCATGCTCGATCTGTCTCTAGAATTGCAAAACAGTCCTTCAGAGGGCAACTCTAAAATTTGGGGATTTCGGTGTGTCAACTGAATTAATCTACGCGTTTACCACCTTCGTCAATTTTTGGTAACATTACAATACACCAGCGTATTGACAGTGATGATACAACCTACAGAAGCCCAACTAAAATCAAGTAAACATCCCAACAGCAGGCCCGCCGTGAGATGTCTTAGTCGCCTGCTCGGCGTTAAACCCAACTAACTAACTAACTAACTAACCCAACAACAGAGTACCGTGGTTTTATTTAGCGGCGTCACACTGTAGTGCGCGTCACGGTGTAGTGCACGTTACATTTTGCGTGAAAACCCTATGAGCCACAATTATGACAAAACTAAACCAGGCTGCGATTTTTGCTCACAGATTCATATGATTTATTAGTTAACACGCCATAGCAAGACATGGGTCGAGCATGAGAGTTCAAGGGTGGTGCCAGAATAGCTTGGCGCCCATAGGCGCCAAGCCGCTGGCACCAACCTTGAACTCTCATGCTCGATCTGTATCTAGAAATGAAATACAGTCCTTCAGAGGGCAACTTCAAAATTTGGGGATTTCGGTCTTGGGGTAGAATGAATTAATCTGTGAAATAGAACGAAGGTTCATATTAAATTAGTTACTTTATATTGTAACCCAAATGCACCCGCCCGACGTGAGATGGACTTAATAATTACGGTATTTATAATGAGCTTATCTTATAATAATTATAACTCTAAGCGCGCGCTCACAACTCGCGCAGACATGCGCACGCTTTAGACAATGAATCACGTACCACAAAATACATTACGACAGTCAGCTTGGGGTGGGGACTGTGGTGATATAGTGCTAGAACTGTTGAAAGAGGTGAGTTTTGAGGGCGGACTGGAAGGAGGAGAGAGAGAGTGTTTCTGACTTGAGTCGCCTCCTCGGCGTTAAACAAAAATAACTAGGTAATGCACTATAAAAGATCATTTTACCGGAAAATAGCTCACATACATAAAACTAAGTTACGCATGTGATGTATATACACGACGTGCCGGCCACAAATCTTGTCACATACCACAAGCCCAATAGACGTGGTTCGGAAATCAGAAGTAGGTCAAACTCGCACGCGTTTCGACGAAAGTGGATTAAAAGCCCGGACAAACACGCGATATCGCCTGTTTTAATGCTTATTATCCACTTCTTTCGTCGAAACACATGCAATTTTGACCCACTTCAGATTTCGGTCTATTTTTGTCTCTTTTTATTTCCCTTTTTTTCTTGATACATATTACTGTAGAGTGCAACATTACATTGTTATATATTATTATATTGAGCAACATTTTGCTTTATATAGTACTGATTACAGGCAGATGTGATTACGAGACCCGAATCAAAAAGTCAGAGTCGTAAGACGAGGACATTTTGATTCGCGTCAAGTAATCACATCTGTCGGTTATCGGCACTATATCAAGCAAAATGTTGCTCAATATAACTTATGTACCCAGTCCAAAACAAAACCGTGCCTCGCGTGGCTGATTGTATGAATGGCAGACAACAGCATATCACTGTCGACTCAGCGCGTAGGTTTTGTCTGACTATGAAGACATCAGTGCTTTGTATACCCGTGCGTGCTACTAAGTAAATTCTACTTGTAACTAGATCACGCATAATGGCGGAAAATGCCAGAAGGTTTGTTTATTTAGTTCTTTTCTCAGGTTGTCGATATCGCCAGCTCAGTGACACCCCGTCAGTTTCACTAGTCAGTGCAGCGACAGGCACGTTTGTTGGCCACTGTTCTCCGTTCGTGTGCGTGTATAGGATATAAATTTTGAGCGTTCGTACACACTAAGAAGTATTTTATTACTACTACACATACGGAGCTTATTAATGCTGCAGTCAGTAGAAAACCTTTAGCGTTTTCCGTTTTGAAAAATACAAGTATCATCAAGATCGACCGAGTCTTCTTGGCGCGCAAGGGATTTTGGGAAGGAAAGTATATCATGCAAATTTATGAATATTAAGTGGCTTGTTATACAATATATCAATGCATGTGTAAAAAAAGCTACAACTTTGTGGAGTGGGTACATATAAACATAATGGTACAACAATGGTACAATAGTGACCGGTCTGACGTAATTAATCAGTTTAACTGCCATAGTAATTTAAAACATGCACGAAATCTCTATGCTTATTTTTTTTTCAAGCCAGATTCCAACGACCCAATAATTCACGAAAGCGAAGCTGATGACGACTCATCACCATCTTGTTAGAACAATGCCATCACTCATTTGGAGTGACGAAGGAGTGATGTCCCTTTTCTTACAGGTTAACTCACCACGGAAGTTCCCGGACTGCCTGACACAACAGGGGGTACTTTATTTTTCACGACCGGAAGTTCCAGGATGTAGGTCATCAGCCTCGTCATGGCGTCTCTCTCGCTTTCGCCTGCGCCCTCTGACAGCTGCCCCGACACGCACATGACACAAACGACAAGGAACCAAGAATTTAGCCGGCAAGTCATCGCGGAACAAAGCTATGTCTCGAACCAGCTTCAACTGACTATTTATTTCTGTTTTGTCCGATTATTATTAAATTCCCACAAACAGCGTATTAAATTCCCACAAACAGCGTAGTTTGTTTGAAGCTCTGAAGCTGCTATACGTCAAGTGGTCAACAGCAACCGAACTGCAAAGCCAGGTGCAATGTACATTCTGTAATGGCAGTCGACGTTCTGCGCGCCTCCAAACGCATTGTGCCGTCCTTTCCTGAACACCCACTGACCCACCCCGCATGGCGAACTCTGGTGTAAATGATGCCAGCACTGAAGAGATAATAGATCATCATGAAGTCCCGCAGAGTTCAGAGGCATTATATGGCGAACAAGAAAAGATACAATTAGGCCTGTTGACCATTTCAGCTTTAATGGTCCTTTTGTTTCTTTACAAACTCCTCCATTTCTCTTTTACATTTTTGACCGCTTTGTTCGAGATCATGCCACATACTGTAAAAAACATTGATCAGTTTCCAGACATATTTCACGCTTCCGGTCGTTGTGTTGACAAGCTTCTATTCCACTGTTTACGTAACTATGCAACTTTGTGGATTAGGGTTTTAATAACAGGCAAATGTGGAGTGGTCAGCAAACAAAGTACATGTGGCGATAAATTGCTGGAAAATCGATTGTTGAAAGGTCGCTTTGTACCGACCGGTCTTTAAAAACACAACTTTGCACCAAGTAACTCACCTCTCAGCTCTGAGTACAAACTCCATGTGGCGATGAAAACCGATTGTTTTAATTCATTCTGCCCAAAGGCCAAAACCCCCCAAATTTTACAGTTGTCCTCTGCAGACTGAATTACAAATTTAGGCGACAGATCGACCATGATAGTTCAAGGGTGGTGCCAGAATAGCTTGGCGCCTATGGACGCCAAGCCATTCTGGCACCACCCTTAAACTATCATGGTCGATCCATATCTTGCTGTGGTGTGTGGGGGCCGTGAATGACTGAGTAAAAACGAAGTCGCTTTTACCGGTCTTTAAAAAAGAAAAACCCAACAATTTCTGCGTTGTCAGTTGTAAGATGATTGGCCTATGTCCACACCATTCCAGTGTGGTGTGTTTGCCTCATTAACAGAATCTGCTCCAGGACCGAAATCCGCAAATTTTGAAGTTGGCCCCCTGAAGACTGTAATACACTTCTGGAAACAGATCGAGCGTGATAGTTCAAGGGTTGTGCCAGAATAGCTTGGCGCCTATGGGCGCCAAGCTATTCTGGCACAACCCTTGAACTATTACGCTCGAGCCATGTCTTGCCGTGGCGTGTCGGCGTTGAACGAGTTAACAGTGACATAGCAAACAATAAAATGTTGGCTGACGAGGCACTATCGCCAAAACTCTTATCAAATTCTGCCCCAGGACCGAACTTCCCAAATTTTAAAGCTGCCCTCTAAAGAACTGTATTAATTACAATTCTAGAGTGAATGTTCTGTGTTTGTGTACAGTGTGTGAGTGAATGCGCGTGATTCACGTGAGCGTGCTTGTTGGCTGGAGTTCGCGGCGGCGCTTTGCGCCGACTTTCAATGGGGATACAGCGCCTATTGAATGCGCTGATTTATTTATTTATTATTCGTGTTCGTCGTTAGACCCGAACAAATCTCCATTTTGAGCAAGCGATGTATTTATCTCCGCCACAGACTGTCATGGGGGAAAAAAAACATATTTCCGTGGCGCAGTGGTTAAGGCGCCTGCCACTAATGCAAAAGGTGCGAGGTTCGATACCGGGTTCCGGCGTCGGACTTTTCTCCTGTAGTAAGTGTCACCATTAGTTCGGGCGGACCGCCTGGGGTTCTTTCTCCGGTTCTTCCTCCCCCACGACTTTGGTATCAATTGCAGCCCACTTATCAGATTTCAAGCATAAAACGATTTGAATTTCCGAAACTTTAGTAGCTCGCTTGAGCTTGCCCTTCGCACCACGTGAATGTTCTGTGTTTATTTACATTGTGTGGGGGAATGCGCGTGATTCACGTGAGCGTGCTTGTTGGGTTCAGTTCGCGGCGGCGCTTTAGCCAATATTCAATTGGGTAAAGCGCCTATTTAATGCTCTGATTTATTTTATTCAGTATTTATTTATATTAACTGGTGGTACCGAATCGCTTATCATTTTCCTTTTTCTCTCCGAAGAGAGCCTTCTCAATAGTAGAGTGTTGTCAAAGAATGTTCTTACACACCTCCTTTGCTGCCCTGAGCGGGAAAGCTGTATCATACAAGTGTGATACAGCGAAGCGTGTTTGATACAACCCTGCTGCGTGAACGCCCAAGTGTGCACAGAAATGTCTTGCAGACAGTCTGGCCTACAAAAAGGTACGGGCACACGCGATATTAAAACTTGACCTACTTTCCGCTCACGTGCAATGACATCATTTCATAGTGATGACTGGCACTCTGGCGTCATGAACTGCGTTCTTACATCATCATGTAGGACAGTTCGCCTGGCATCCCAAATATTGACGTCACAGTACAAGGTAAATTATGTCCAGATTTTTGCCAAGACACTATGGCGGCTGTGTTGTGACTAGGCGTGTGGCGACAGCCAACTCGCATAAGATTTATGCAAAGAAAAAGATGAGTAAGAAATAGATTTTTAAATCGGTTGTTTATGTGATGCTGAGAATCTCACTCTCGTGGTCTTAAAACGTTTTCCTACTCGCTTTCGCTCGTAGGATAAGGTGTTAAAACCACTCGAGTGAGATTCGCAGTACCACCTAAACACCGATGTACTATAAAATATTGGTCGCAGGGGTTTGCTACACGGGCCCTTGTAGGCCTGAGGGAGGTCAAATGAACCTTTGTACCCAGAAGGCCGGGGAGGGGGGCGGGGGTGGGGGGTGGGGTGGGTGGGTGGGTGGGGGGGGGGGTCAATGGTTCCTTCGACCTCCCTCAGACCTACAAGGGACCGAGCAGCAAGGCCCTGCTACCAATAACGTATTTGTTTTCATTCCTCCACTGTTTTCGTAAAGAAATCAAGAAGAAATTTTCAGACCTGGATCGCGCCAGACATGACTGACGTAAAAGGAATATATACTTATACATAATAGACTTAGGACGTTATTTAAACTATTTCATGACGTTGCCGTCTCCAGTAGTGCGCCTGTTGTTTCGAACAACACTAAGTAACTTTGTACTTTAATAAAACAAAACTGACATCCAAGACACGTCAGAAAGAGGGCTACAAATAGTCCGCCATTTGTCGCTACAAGGGTTTTTGTATCACGGTAACATGGTACGGTTTGCGCTAAAGAATTGGTCGTGTGACGAAGGGATGAAAACAAGAATCTTTGTTTTGATTCCTAGTCACACGACCAATCTTTTTAACGCAAACCATACCATGTGACCTCGCTACAAAAACCCTTGCAGCGACCAATGGCGGCTGTCTTGTAGCCCTTTTTGTGACGCGTATTGCGTGACAGTTGTGTTCTATAAAAGATCAACAAAACGTTCTAAAGTACAAAGTTACTTAGTGTTGTTCGAAACAATAGACATACTACTGGAGTTGTTTACAACACACATCTGCAGCAATAGTGTGTAACAGACGACAAAAGAAAGAATCTTATCGAAGCACATGAGCGTCTTATGCGACTATTTTATTGAAGAAATTTTAACATCTCTTCGATTGCATTACGCTGTCAATTTTGCTGGTCATGCAGACGGCAAAGCCATGAAAGGTTCTATATTACGTCGTAAGTCTGCTATGTATGCATGCATATTCTTTTGACGTCAGACTGGCATGATCCAGTCAGAAGATTTTAGCTTGATTTATTTTTACGAAAATAGTGGAGGAGTGAAAACAATACGTTATTGGTAGCAGGGTCTGATGCACGGACCCTTGTAGGCCTGAAGGAGGTCAAAGGAATTATTGTTCCCTCAGGGTCCGTGTAGCAAACCCCTGCTACCGACAACTTATAATATGAATGCGACATTAAAGAAATTATGTACTGACTATAAGAATATGGCGTTTTTCTGCAGTTTAGCGACGTAAGTGTTTTCTTGTTACCGCCATTATAATATATGCTAATGACGTGGAATCTATTTATCCCAGAACTAGTGGACACAATGGCAGGAGCTCGAAAATTTGTCAAATCGCAGTAGCTGTCAGTGGCTTGTGCATTGACCAGAACTTTCTACACCAGTCTATGGGGGCATAGGAGCTCCAGACATTTGGTTTTGCCTGTACACATTAGAAGTAGTACAATTATGCTTTTTGTATGAGTCGCGCCATGAGGACGTTTGGCTCAGGCTGCATGGACTCACGAGAATATTTGAATCTTGCTGGCAGAGACACTTTTCAGGCGCCAGGCTAATCAAGTACTACCCTCGAACGACCATTGTCCACCACCGTCAGACAACATTGGTGAAGAAGACGGGGGAAGGAGAGAGTATGCCCTAAAATCGTTATTCGAGATTGCAATGTTTTTGATGCTCGAGATCCGTGAAAAAGAGTGTCGTGAAACGTGAAGGAAAAATAAGATTTTCATGATTCTTGAAAACGGCCTAGTTATTTCGTGACAAATGCAAAGTCTGATTCCAAACTGATTTTTTTTCCATTGAACCTGTCTCAATGTGTCTGTTCATCGTACAACGCGAATGCTTTTTGTTGTTTTTATTTTAAAATAGGAACAACTTTGAAATGGGGCTCGTCGGAGCGTATTCCGGAGCATGCACGTGAGATTTTTTGGCGTGCGAGGCAAAAATTCTGGCAAAGAAGTAGCAAGATAAAAATGACGTCAAGTCTAGCTACGCAAACCTTGCTGGAGAACGTCTTTTTGGCGCCAAGCGGCGCCGAATGTGTGTGTGTGTGTGTGTGTGTGTGTGTGTGTGTGTGTGTGTGTGTGTGTGTGTGTGTGTGTGTGTGTGTGTGTATGACAGCGACTAGAGCCCGCGTTTGAAGTCAGACAACCTTGAAAGTTTAGGATATTGTTCCTAAAAGAATAATCTCGAGACTAAAAAAAAAGTGGATTAAGATGCTCACTAGCGAGAAAATGTCCGTTTCACAAAAACCGGTTGATCCAGACTGGAGTCCGTAATTTTGCTTATTTTCCTTGATATTGTGCATGTACTAGAGATAAAAGGAAGATATTGAATGAGTTTGTTTAACCAGCATTATACCTCTTGAACATTTTGAGTGACAATTAAATATATTTAAAAAGAAATAGTTTCATGTTTTTGGGATTAATTTCCCGAATCGTTTGGGATTAATCTTATAACAATTGAATCTTTTTTTTTACGTAAAAGGCCATATTCTCATTAATAATCGCATGATTTTTTATATACGGTATTTACATAAGCCTACAGTTTGTCTCAGCTGTCGGGTACGATTAGGTCAATTGTGACCTGTAAGCCCTAGGTGTGAAAATCAGATACTTTTCTGCACCACTTTTTCGGAGTTATGTTTAAAACAGCTAACATAACTTTGATGTTTCTTTTACGAGAAAAGCTATCTTCTCATTAATACGCATGACTTTTTATAAACAGTACTGCGATGAGTGACGTATAGTAAGGTGTTGGGAAGGGATGGGGTGGGTTAAAGTAGTGTATAACTGTGCGTGTGTCTGAGAGAGAGGGAGTGTGCTGTTGTGCATGCGCAGTGAGCCCAGTGTTTTCCCGGAGAACAGCGCAATACAAGAACTATGTATTATTATTATTATTATTATTATTATTATTATTATTATTATTATTATTATTATTATTATTATTATTATTATTATTATAGCATCGGGTCGTCACTATGAACACGACGTCGTGAGACTAATGATGCCATGACGTGAAGCTTGAAATGACGTCATTTCGCTGCTCGTGCTATCATTCTTCTTCAGAATAGCTATCGCTGCGCCAGACCACAGAGCTTACCAATGGCGGGAATTGCCGTTTGTCCGAGAAGAACCCAACGGAGAAAGAAACACGCTTATAAAAGACAGTTACAACAATTTATTAATGTTTCGGGTAAATAACCTTTTTCAAAATAGAAGAACAAACAAGTAGTGATCAGTCGCTACTTATCTTATCGCAGAAGGAATTGGCAACTCTGGATTGCGCTGTGTCCGTCTTAATTTCTGTGAGCCAGTGTGTGTGTGGATCAGAGGGTTGGTTAGAGTAGAAGGAGATGGATAAGAAGGATAATCTTGAAAATAGGAACAACTTTGGGCAAGGGTCCCATCTTGTTTTGTTTTTTTCAACAGCGGTTTGTGAATCGCAAAATAAAACGTCGTGAGTCCATGACGATACCCCATCCCACTCCCCCTACATCGTGAAATATTGTTTTGGGCGAGTTAAAACATTAATCACGAAACGCGATAGGTTTCAGCCACGCCACTAAGCCACAGCGAACACACACCGCGAAACGCAGAGCAGTAAGTTTACAGAAAGGATATTTACTACATTATCGCAGAAATTCACCGGCGTCAAACTCATTATTGGCTGCTGCCACGGTCAATTGGATTGTTGTTTACAGTGGACAGCACCCAAATGAACACGCCAGCACGTCAAACCATGAACGGAGTTTGTGTAATTTGATTTTATGGCATGTCCAAAAACGCTCCAAAAAAATTAAAAAAAATAAATAAATATAAAATAAAAATCAGATCGCCGAAACTTTTGCCTGAGAAAACATTTTTGTGTAATGCAGGACATCAATGAAAAGTACTGGGATGAAAAAAATAAATAAATAAACTTTGCCCTTTTGCAGTTGAAAATGTAAAATTGTACGTTTAAATGTGATTTTTCAGCTCCCGAAAAATAAGCCAAATAGCACCGTTTTCCGCTCCACCAGCAAAATTTCTAAATATCTAAAAATTCTCAGAACATTGTTTTCTTGGGCTTGCCTCAAATCAGATACTTTGAATAAGACGTTAATCATATATAATCCCTATCATTTCATCAATGAAACAAACAGGTCACTGAAATGTAAATGTTGCGCTTTTAATTAAAAAAAAAATAGGTAAGAAAATGTTAACCATTTCCACAAGACAGCTTCAGTAACATTCATTGATCTCAATGATCTTGTTGATAAATGGCGGGAGCTAGATTTAAAATATCTCACATTGCAGTAGTTGTCAGGGGTTTGTGCATCGACTTCATCCCTCTACGTCAGTTTATGGTGAAATACACTCGCCAGGAAGGTCACATTTTTCGTACCTTCCTTTCGTTATAATAGACGCTTTAAATTTACAGTATACAGCACCGACAAAGAGACAGCGGTACCAGAGTCTCTCTCTCTCTCTCTTCCGTGTGTGTGCGTCTTTGCGTACGTGTGTGTATGTGTGTGTGTGTGTGTGTGTGTGTGTGTGTGTGTGTGTGTGTGTGTGTGTGTGTGTGTGTGTGTGCGGCAAGCGCGTGTGCATGCCGGCGTGCGTGTAGCGACAGGAATCCATCTCCTTCTGCTCTAACCCACCCTCTGATCCACACACACTGGCATACAGAAATAAACAATAATAATAGTAATAAAGGAGATTTGCTAAGCGTTTATTCTAAAAAGCAGCTCAAAGCGCTGATACAATAAAACGGCTAACAGCTAACACGCACACACACACACACAACATACACACACACACTCACACACACACATACGTGACCGTGGTGAACAATTGTGCATGGCTAGGGAAATGAACTAGTAAAAGATAGCATTGTAGAGGTGGGTTTTGAGAAGTGATTTGAATGACTAGGAGAGCGTTGGACAGTTACGGACCGGGGCGGGGGGGGGGGGGGGGGGGAGGGGGGGGGGCGGGGCTGTTCCAAGCGGCGGGGCCAAGATGGGAGAAGGTACGACCGCCACGTGTTTTACATTTGAAATTGGGAAGGCGAAATTTACGTGTGTCAGAGGAAGAGCGGAGGGTGCGAGATGGAGTATACAGATGGAGTAAGTCAGAGACATTGATACGGGCAGGAGAAGTCAGGCTGATAGAGTTAAAGCACATGCAGGACAGTTTATACAGAATGCGTTCTTGCACAGGCAGCCAGTGGAGTTTTTTAAGGGCGGACACACACACACACACACACACACACACACACACACACACACACACACACACACACACACACACACACACACACACAAACACATGCGCGCACACACACACACACACACACAGTCAGTCACATAAAAATGATCCCACCACCCGCACGGTCAATCTTGATATTGTGTTGCTGACTGATAAAAACAGTGCCATCAATAGGCAAACGCCAACCATCTCCAAAGGGCATAGATCTTGATTTAACACCACAGACCATAATGTGGATTAGATGTAACATGTGTGGCCCTTGTGACAAAGAGATGACTTTTTGCACCAGCAAAATCCATGTTTTCTCAAAATCTAATTAGTTTTCACACAGCTGTCAAACACCCGTGACCCTTGACCTTTATGATATCATAGAGTTGACTGAACTAGTATACATGATAAGAAGGTCTTATCATCACCTGTGTGTCTGTGTGCCAAATTTGATTGAAAATTTTGTGAAAATGTGCATAATACCTACAATTTTATCAAAAATTGGCATTTTACACACATTTGCAAGCCTGTGACCCTCTCCATGTGAGCAATATTTGAGAAAAAAATCATCTTTTGACAAAATATGGCTATTTTGGACCTATTTGCTGAGCTCTTGTGACCCTTGACCTTTCCGAGGAATCAACCAAATTAGTATGAATTGAAAGGTCTTATCCTCAGGTTATCTTAGTACCAAGTTTGGGTTTGAAGTTGTGAATAATATTTTAGAACAAAATAAATTATGTCAAAATCTAGCTATCTTTTACCTATTTTCTAAGCCCCTGTGACCTTCCCCTTTGTGAGAGGTCACTCAAATTGCTATGTTTGGAAAGGTCTTGACACAAAGTATCCTTGGGCCAAGTTGGAAGACTATGGCTTGAATAGTCTCCGAGAAAATGCCAACGTTAAAGTTTTCGACACAGACCATGGCAGACGGATGACGGACAGAAAATAATAGAATCACTTTCGCTTCGCACGTGAGCCAACAGAAAAGTGAATACGGTCCTTTCACTATCCGTGACATCATGTGAACGCTGTAAAAATAAACATTTACCTTAAAATCGCTCTCAGCACCAGTCTGACTGAACGAGCATTGTTTGGTAATCCAAATTCATAAACTTTCAAAACACGAGGCGCCAAAACGAACGCCCACATGTTGTCACGTGACCAAAATAATGCCACATTCAATGGTGTCTTATAACCACAAGATGAGCGAATTTGAGTTTTTTTTTTTTTTTACTGTAAACAAAACAGCTTGAATACCTTGTTGGTCGAAGGGGGGTACGGGTACAATGCATGGTTCCTTGGACCTCCCTCAGGCCTACAAGGGTCAGTGTAGCAAACTCCCGTGACCCAGGCAATAACTTCACTTATCAGATACTAGCCTCACGTATTTGTATGCACACCTCCACCTCCCCCCACGGGGCACACCTCCCCCCCCCAACCCCCTTGCCCATCTCCCTCACCCCTTCACAACACACACACACACACACATACATTTAGACCCAAGGTCCCATTTCTCAAATGTTGGAGCTGTTGCATAACCTCTGTGTACCAGCTGCATAGACTGACCATGATAATTCAAGGGTAGTGTCAGATTAGCTTGTCTCCTGAAGGCGCCAAGCTAATCTGACACTACCCTTGAATTATCATGGTCAATCCATTTCCTGCTTCAGGGTCCCAGGCGAAATGAGTTAAGACACGTTCAGAAAGACTGCCGAAATGTTCTAAGAACACATGAATGGGTCGGATCACTTTACTCCTGCGGGGGAGCAGGGAGGAGGTGGGGGGTGGGGGAAGGGTGGGGTGGGGGGGGGGGGGTCCAACGTCTTGTTTGGAACAGTGAACCTGATACAAAAGGCCTCCTCGACACTACAATTTGCTTCGTACGGGGGCCGAAAAATCAAACAGGGAGAGGAGGGGGGGGGGAGGGAGGGGGGGGGGAGTAGTTGACAGACCTAGCTTCCAAGGGCCGAAGAATCAAACAACGGGGAGAGGAGGGGGAGGAGTCGACGGACCTTGCTGCCAGGGGTCGCAAAATTCAAACAACCGAGGGGGGGAGGGGGGTTCGGAACGACAGACCTTGCTTTCGGGGTGCCAAAAATCAAACAGCGAGGAGTGCAAGAGGGGAGGGGGGTGGGGCGATGCGATAGACCTTGCTTCCAAGGACCGAATGAACAAATGAGGGAGGGGGTGGGGGTGGGGGTGGGGGTCCCAAACACCCCAAAAAGGGACTTTGTTATAGCATTTTTACAAATTTGGGCTGAACCCCCCTGCCCCAACCTGGATCCAACCCTGCACCCCCTTCCCCACCCTTGACCTCTGCAATGAGTTGAGTAAATTCGAATGCACAGAAAGGTCTTATCAGCTACCTTTGTGCCAAGTTTGATTGGAAAAATTTGCAAAAATGTTGCCAATACCTAAAATTTTATCACAAATTGGCATTTTACACACATTTGCCAGCCTGTGATTCTTGACTTTTCCGAAGCGTTATCCAAAACAGTATGCATAGATAGGTCTTCCCATCAGGTATCTCTGTAGCAAGTTTGGGTTTAAAGTTGTTTTTGAAAAATAACATCTTTTGTCAAAATGTGGCTAGTTTGAACCTATTTCCTGAGCCGGCTCTTGTGACCCTTGACCTTACCGAGGGATCAACCAAATTAGTAGGCATGGAAAGGTCTTACCCTCAGCTATCTTTGTACCAAGTTTGGGTTTGAAGTTGTGAATAGTATTTCAGAAAGAAAAAGAATGTCAAAATATAGCTATTTTTTTACCTAGTTCCTGAGCCCCTGTGATCTTGACCTTTGTGAGAGGTCACTCAAATTGGTATGTTTAGAAAGGCCTCGCCACAAAGTATCCTTGGGCCAAGTTTGAAGAATGTGGCTTGAAAAATCTCCGAGAAAATGCCAACGTTAAAGTTTACGATGGACAGCAAATTACACCACACACACACACACACACACACACACACACACACACACACACACACACACACACACACACACACACACACACACACACACACACACACACACACACACACACACACACACACACACACACACACACACACACACACACACACACACACACACACACACACACACACACACACACACACACACACACACTCACTCACACTCACACACATACGGCGCTTTGGCGCAAAAAAGACGTTATCTAGCAAGGTTTGCGTAGCTAAACGTGACGTCATTTTTATGTTGTTACTTCGCCAGAATTTCTGCCACGCACGCCAAAAACCTCATGTTCATGCTCCGGAATGTGCTCCGACCATCCCCATTTCAAAGTCTACCGTATTTTAGATAAAAAGATATCCAAACAAGATACGACTATCGGCGTAAAACAATGGCCAAAAACATTTCCTCATACACACGATGAAACCTCACTGAGGAATCCAAAACAAACATGAACGTAACAAGATTTACTCATTCCGAAAAATATCTGTCACTCGTTCAGCTGTTTAATTTATTTATGTGTTTGGCGATTGTTTCGTACGTTCTGAAACAATCGCCAAACACATAAAGAAATTAAACATTTCCCAGAACCTGCGAGTGCCGAGTCTATTATAATTATCATTTCTGTACATTGTCGTGCATTTTGTAAACCAATCATGTACTGTTCTCAATGCCGATCTGTCAGCCGCAACGTTTTAGTAGCGCCGCTTACCTGTACCAGTACATTCTCATGCGGTGTTAAGCGAGACAAATACTTTTCTCACCAATGATCTATTTCTCGCAGCCTGTTAGGAGTGCTTAGCTACCATTGCTCTACACTTTTTGTCAGAAGTTTGCAAGTTTATGAAAAGCATTATAATCGATTCTGGACAAAATCAGGGTAGCATACAACGCTGATAATTCAAGGGAGATCATTCGCTTCCATGGTTACCAACAGCGTTAGTAGTGATTTAAAACCCCTTTACTGCGAGAACACGCCAGCAATGCACAATGCAAGAGACATAAATTCTAATGAGCCCCCGCAAAAGCGGGGTACTGATAATCTATGCCCCTTGTTTGTCTCATTAAAAGTAGGAATGTATACATGTATTCCCTGTGGCGTAGGAAGCTGGGAAGGGTGCGGGGGTGGCCTGCCAGAGGAAAATGTATTGGCCACCAGTGCAGTGCAAGGATGTAAGGACTGGGGTTATGTGAGCGCGGAGTTTGGTGACAATCCTGGCTGCTGTGTCTTGTGTTCTTTGAAGTCTGTTTAGGACAGATGACGGGAAAATTCAGAGAGTTGCGTAATCAAGCCTGGACATGATGAGTGTCACGGCCATGGTGTTTGTTGCAGTCCGATTTATGAACGGTCGGAGATGGAAGTAACATACCCTTGCTGCTGCTTTCACATGCACTAACATGTCCACATCAGCATCGATTATCAGGACGAGGCTGCGAGGTGTCTCAGACTAGTCTCACTCTCTGCATTGCCAATATGGAGTGCAGCAGACGGAGGCTTATTCTTCATGGAGGCAGAGTCACAGAGGATAGGTTCTGGCTTTATTGGACTTTTTCTCATCATAATAATAAATAATACATAGTATTTATATGGCGCATTTCTCATATTTATAATATAACTCAATGCGCAGGACATAGCCGCGAACTGAACCCAACAAGCACGCTCATATGAATCACGCTCATTCACTCACACACTGTACGTTAACACAGAACATTCATGTGGTGCTAAGGGCAAGCTCAAGCGAGCTGCTGACATTTTGGAAATTTAAATCGTTTTTTATATCATCCAAGTGTTAACCTGTTAACAGAAGGAATTACAGTTCTTTACTGCTGACAGTTCAGTGTCATCGGATGACGTGCTGGCGACTCACTTGAAAGTATGTCTAAATAATCTTTCCAAGCTGCGCAGTGTAGATGTTGAATAGCAAAGGGCCCAAAACAGAACCATGAGGTTCACCACACACAAAAAAAGCTTCATGACAACCGTTTGCTGTGTGAACTACACCATCATCAACATCCACAAGCAGCATGGCGTGATCAATAGGGTCAAACGTTGCACTCGGGCCCAACAGTGTGAGACGCAAAACGTTGTTGATGCGCTACAAAGGATATCATTTATGAGACGGGTCATTGCAGTCTCTGTGCTGTGGGCAGGTATATAGGCCGACTGAAATTTGTCCTGCAGGCTACTGTCCGCGCGAGGGACTACCTGCTGCCACAGATGGTCAGGCCAGCGATTTACCAGGAAGTAGGCTTTAACCCATTCAGCCCTGACGCACTGCAGCATGAGATGTTCGACCATGATAATTCAAGGGTAGTGCCAGATTAGCTTGGCGCCGACAGGAGCCAAGATAATCTGGCACTACCCTTGAGTTATCATGGTCGATCCATCTCCTGCAACAGGTGCATAGTCGTTAGATGACGCCTCCAAAATTTGGAAAATACGTGCGTCGGGCTGAATGGGTTAAAGAATAATCTGAAAACTGTGCGCAACAGACGGTACTCATTGCAGGAAACTTGTAAGTTGCGGGAGAAAGACGGCAAAAAGAAACGAAAAATACATTAACACCTATCGAGAAGAAGGATGCAACAGTGAAGATTTTATTTCATGTAAAAAAAATCAAATCAGTTCCTAGTCGTATTGTTGAAAAGTATAAAAGTATATTGCTCACCAAACATGGTTTTGTGTGTATGTGTGTATGTGTGTATGTGTGTGTGTGTGTGTGTGTGTGTGTGTGTGTGTGCGTGCGTGCGCGTGCGTGCGTGCGTGTGTGCGTGTGTTGGGGAATGGGGGAGCTAGAGAAAGATGGGATGGGGATGGAATTCAACAAGTTCTCCTCCCCTCCCAGTCCCACCTCCCCATCTCAGTCAGCCCCTTCCCCGCCATCTTCTTACTTCAGGGCGATAACTCCTCCTTCGCGAAGATATGATCGCCATGTTTAACAGTGTGCCTCCTCCCCGCCTCCCCATCTCAGTCAGCCCCATCCCCGCCATCTTCTTACTTCAGGGCGATGACTCCTCCTTCGTGAAGATATGATCGCCCTGTTTAACAGCGTGCCCCCTCCCCGCCCCCGTCACTCTACTGTTACTTGTAACAAATTTGATCAACCCTCTAAACAGTATAGTATGACTTTAGAAAATCTGTACAGTTCAAAGTTCTAAATGTTTTTTTGCCGTCAGCACGAAATAGAGCAAGATCAGCATAAAGATCGTGTTGCCAATAAAAGTCAGCACAAAAAACGCGCGGTCAAGCTGCTCGGCTGTCGGCGACGGAGATACACCACCATCTCTTTTTGGCTTGCTCCTTTTTGGGCACACTCCGGCGCTCTCAGGTATGTCATCTAGTGAGGGCTCGACGGGATGAACTTGTGACGCTTTCTTGAGGCGGAGGACTGGCGTGGTTGTCTCCTTTGTGTGTGGCGGAGTTTCTTCTCGTGACGATGACTGGAAGTCTTCAGTTTGTCTTTGCTGCTGTTTGCGGTATCGTTGCAGAACGACGATGGTGGCGAGGAGGACGATGAGACTTTCGACGATGACGCCGATGAGCAGTGTCATGATGTTCGGTACGCTGTCCAGTCCGCGTGGCATCACGGTCGTGAAGTAACTGGGAGGAGGAGGAGACATTTTGTTATGTTGCCCTTCATTGCCGGAACACGGCAATCAACACCCAAATGCAAGAGGCACCCAGGATCCTCATGAGCTCACGCAATAGAAATTATTCTGAAATCAGAAGTAGGTCATAATTGCACGTGTTTCGACGGTTCGAAAACAGCGGATTAAAGGCCCGGACAAACATGCGATATCGCATGTTTGTCCGGGCTTTTAATCCACTGTCAAAAGACGCGCAGGCTTGGACCTGCTTGTGATTTACGGAGAACCTCTACTGCGGGGGCTTATGAGGATCTATGCTTCCTGTTGGCGTTATTCGTATGAGTTTGACCAAAGAACCAGAAGCGACTATAATACAACTTTTGACTTGAGAGACACTGTTTCTGTTTGCTGACAAGGAGCGCGAGCCTTTTACACAGACGTCCTCTGCAGCTGTAGGGTAGTAGTAAACAGCATAAAGGTAGGTCACATCACATGCAGTCGAGTCAGGATATTTAGATTGCCCTACACAAAACTACACATAACACACTGAAATCTACTTTTAACAGTCCCAGGACGTATTGTTTTCGATTATCATCAGCCATTTTCTTAGCCATCGTAAAAACCCAAACAACCATGTTTTCCACCCCAATGTCGAGTCAAAGGGTCCATCTTGTGTTTACTTGTCCCATTACGATCCCACCCCATCGTGCGCACGACTGAGTGCATCGCCCCTGAGAGCCGTAGCAGGACATTACTTCAGTTGTTGCCAACACGCATTCATGTCGCTCTCAGGGGCGATGCACCCCGCTGAGCGCAGGATCGGGTGAGATCGAAAATGGGACAGGTAAACACAAGACGGGCCCCTTTGACCCGATCTCGGATGGAAACATGTTTTTTTTTATAATGTATTTATTTTAAAAAGAATTATTTTATTTACGATAGCTAAAAAATGGCCGGTGAGAATGGAAAACAACACGTAATGATAATCTTGGAAATCGGATTTCAGTGTTTGGTGCTAGATTTGTGAAGGAAAACAATCTAACAAGATGGGATGAACCATAACCCACTAAGTCTCTTCTATATGAGAGCTGTCCTCGCTGTCAATGGTCTCTACCGTTTGTCTTTGACCTGATTCTGATGTAGAATTATCTCCTGTTGAAAAAGTCTCACAGATAAGCCAATGCGTCAGTGAGTTCTATAAGGGGCGCAGGACATACGTCATTAATTTGTCAAACGTCATTTGTCATGACTAAAGTTTTAGTATTTACATAATTTGTAAGTCCCTTCTATTTAGTATTTACATAATTTTTAAGACCCTTCCATGATGCCAAATGCGGGCAGGCTAAACCTCTAATAATTGAAGTAACAAGATAAAAATTACGTCATGTCTAGTTACGCTAACCTCGGTGCTGAACGTACATATGGCGTTAAGCGCCGTATGTACAAATGTATGTATGTGCCTATGGCTAACGAACTCATCCAATGTCTTTCTCCAAACTAGCTATATGCAAAAGTTCAAGTAAATATGTAAAACATTGCGGACTCTAATCTGATAAACCGACTTCCTATGGGGGGGGGGGGGGGGGGTTGTTTATGTCTTCAATGAGACATTCAATTACAATATGCTCGGAGGCTGTCTTAGCCACCCACTTAAGAAAGTATTTCGCCAAGTTTCAAGCTTGTGTGAAACAGAAATATCAGAGATTCTCTTGTTGTTACATACATACGCACACACATCCATACGCACATACATACATACGCACATACGGCGCTTCTCGCCAAATGTACGTTCAGCAGCGAGGTTAGCGTAACTAGACATGGACACACCACAACAAGATTTAGTTAGTTATTTGGGTTTAACGCCATATCATGGCGATATCATGGCGCACAACAACAAGACACGGATTGAGCATGATAGTTCAAGTGTGATGCCAGACTAGCTCGGCGCCCATAGGCGCCAAGCTATTCTGCAACCACCCTTGAACTATCATGCTCGATCTGTTTCTAGAATTGTAATACAATCCTTCAGAGGGCAACGTCAAAATTTGGGGATTTCGGTCCTGGGGTAAAATGTGTTAATGTTACTGCTGCTGGTGCGTATGATGATGATAATGAAAACATTAACGAAAATGTTTTGAATCGATGATGATAGTAATAATTTTGAAAACACCAGTAGTGTAGGAAGTACCGGCCGCCATGAAAAGTGCATTATCCCGCAAATTCAACTTACGAGCACCAATTTTCGGACACAGCTACCCGCCAATACCCTATTGGTAAATCCAGTAGGATGTCATCGAGGTTTTGCCTTGGAACCGTCAAAACAAAAATCGTTTGTGACGTCATCGCTTGAATAACCATTTTACAACCATTACCTTTTAACCGCAGCTAAATCGTGTCATTTGGAAGTTAGGAATATTTAGCTTTCGCTTTTGGTCAATTTGATTATAGTGGAATATGACTGTGATTGCTGACATGAATACCAATGACGCATGGCCGCCATTTTCAAGATGGCGCCCCTACACCCTGAGAAAGCCAGTTTCCAGTATCATCACTAGGCAGGCATTGTCATGGAACCCCCAGGGAAAGAGGAAAAGAGGCAGGCCGAGAAACACCTGGCGTCGAGACCTCCAAGCAGACATCAAGAGACTGGGAACCACCTGGAGTAGTTTAGTTATTGGGGTTTAACGCCGAGCAGGCGACTAAGGCCATCTCACGGCGGTCCACCTGGAGTAAAATCGAAGGAGAAGCACAGGACAGCAGTCGCTGAAGGTCTCTCGTCGACGGCCTATACCCTGGGAGGGGTGATAGGCGTGAGTAAAGTAACAGGTTTAACCAGGTGTTAATGCCAAGCTAGATTCATCTAGACACCAACAAGACGGTTCGAAGGAAATACGGGCATACTATCTTTGCAACACAAGACATAAAAGACTTTTTTTTCATTTTGAACTGATTTATTATTTGTCATTGTATTATCAAGCTAGCAGCCGTCTTATAAATATAAGAACCCAAACACTTTCCGTTTCTCGACCGTTACGTCTGACTTAACCTGCAATCCGTTTTTAGTTGGCTAATATGATACGTAACATTCATTCTAGAACACTACAAGATTGACAATTACAGCCACATATACACATTTGTCCTAGTTTGTCCTTTTACATAACTAGGAACTGCCGTACGATTACCTAATGTATGTCAAGGTCGCTACTGCCCCATGTTTTTGTAATTATATTTTATTATATTACTTAAATCCTTCTTCGGGGACAAAAAACCCGATAGGACTTATGAATAAAAGAGAAACGGTATTGACAACATACATTTTACTCTATTTCAAGATGAAATATTATGAACCTGTGTCATGCAGCATCCTCTGAGTTCAAGGTGATAGCTGCCAAATTTCCTCGAACTTTTTAGTATTTCATGTCTGTCAAATTACTGAATAATTCGCAACAAATAGTTGATTTTATGTAGTAGAACAGAAATATAGGAAACAAACAAATCGTTGCTAATGTAATAAAGGTCAAGGTCACAACGGCTTTTGAAAAAAGTGCACACGAGAATTTGAACCACAGAACCAATTTAATTGAAGTTTAAGATGATGATCGTGCTACTCATAGCAGATCGTTTAATGTTAGAACTACATCAGGTCATCATCCTCACGATCAAGGTCATGGCTACTATACTGGTGTGGCACTTACTGCAGGCTTCTGCTCTCAAAAGACTTGACCGATACGATTCAAATTAAAGGCGATGATACTCCAAAAAAAGCCAAACCCCCATGAATGAAAATCAGATCTTTAAGCTCAAGGTCAAGGTCACAACTATCAGACTTTTGCTAGAACCTCTGTGCAGTCACTATATCTCGAAACACTGATCCGACTATTTTCAAACTTTCACCACCTTAACTCAGGACAAAGTACTGCATACAAAAGAATCGTTACGTCAGTTTATAATGTTTTGTTGACATTTTCATGACAACAATATCTTAAGAGATGGGGAAGCCAACCCCATCCTTAACTGGCAACCCTTATCCTTTATTTGTTTTATCGTGTCTGAATCATTTTCTGCCTGTCTTTTTTCTTGCTCTTTTTTGTTGTTGTTGTTGGGGGGGATGCACTTTCGGATTTGAACACCCCCCCCCCCCCACACACACACACACACAAAACAAACAAACAAAGAATAAAACAATAAAAACACCAACAACAAAACGACTATAACAGTGTGGTAAGACTTAATATACTGGTCATACCTCATCTGGCAAATTAGGAAGGGTATGCTCTCTCATTAACGATTTCCTTTGTGGGCAGTGGGCAGATGTTCACATCTGCACGGGACATAGACGACCCCGCCCTCCACGAGTCGCCTGCTGCCTTGCAGGCCTGGCCGCTTGGCTGCGGAAAGGCTAAGGGAGGAAACCCCTGACATCAAAGCCCCCGTGTCTCCGGGGAAGGCTTTTGAGCCAGAGACTAGGACAAGGACAGTCTGATATAAAACCTACGACCCGAGGACCTCGATGCCATCGTCCCAGCTTGCTAGGCCATGGCAGATGAACCAAGGGTTTAAAGGGTGGGGCCAGTACTGCGCACACTGCACTCCACCAAAAAGCTCCACCGCGCAGGCTTTAGGAAACGTCCACGGACCATGACACTGACCATTCCAAGTCCTGTAGCGACGGGCGAGGGGCGAAACGGCAGGTGAAAGATGTCACTGGAAGCCGCAGTCTCAAACCTGCATGCAGGCGGTTCAGGATATTGGTCGCCTGATGTTGACCTGGGGATGACAACATCACTCGGCACACCCTGAACGACCAAGCAGCCTTCTCTAGGGACAGCACTGCTTGCTCCACACGGAGAGGGGCCTAGAAAAGGTGGCCTAACCAAAGCTCGTCCCCTCGCAACCCCAGTTGGCTAGCCGCAGTCAACGGGCATCTTCTCCTGCGGTCAAAAAACAAGAAAGAATAACGGATCCACTCTCATGACGACCACGACCGGACTCAACGTAGCATGCTGGAACGTCCGAACCATGCTCGACAAAGCAGACAGCGGACGCCCTGAACGTCGCTCCGCCCTCATTGCCCATGAATTGCGGAGGTTAAACATCGACATCGCCGCGCTCAGCGAAGTACGCCTTCCGGACGAAGGCAGCCTCCAAGAACTTGGTGCTGGGTACACCCTCTACTGGTCAGGCAGGCCTGCATCAGAAAGACGGCTTTCAGGCGTGGGTTTCATGGTCAAGACATCCATTGCGACTAAGCTGGAAAACCTACCAACGGGCCACTCAGACCGCATCATGTCCATGCGCCTCCCACTGAGACACCAGCAGCACGTCACCCTTCTCAGTGTGTACTCCCCAACCCTCCTGGCAGAGCCTGCTGAAAAGGACAAGTTTTACACTGACCTGCGCAGCCTCCTACAGAGTACCCCTGCAGACGACAAAGTCATCATCCTTGGCGACTTCAACGCCAGAGTGGGCCAGGACTCTGAAGCCTGGAAAGGAGTCCTCGGCAAGCATGGCGTGGGGAACTGCAATGACAATGGCCGCCTACTGTTGGAGTTCTGTGCAGAGCAGCAACTGGTCATCACCAACACTACTTTTCAGCAAAAGGACAGTCGAAAGACCACCTGGATGCATCCTCGCTCCAAACACTGGCACCTTATCGACTATGTCCTAGTGCGTCAGAGGGACCGCAGTGACGTCCTCCTCACCAGAGTGATGCCCAGCGCAGAGTGCCACACTGACCACCGCCTTGTCCGCTGCAAACTCAGGCTCCACTTCAAGCCAAAACCCAAGAAATGGGGGCCCCCCAAGAAAAAGCTTGACGTTGCCAGCCTTCAGCGTGACGATGTGAAAGCTGCCTTTCAGACAGATTTACAGCGCAGGCTCAAAGACACAGCGGACCCAGTAGACTCCTCCCCTGAAACACTTTGGGAACAACTGAAAACTGCTATTGCAAAATCCTCTGCAGAAGTCTTGGGTTTCGCCAGAAAGAAGAACAAAGACTGGTTTGACGAAAACGATGTAGAGATCCAGGAACACCTAGCAAAAAAAAGAGCCGCCCATCAGGCCCACCTAGCCCAGCCTTCCTGCCCTGTGAAGAAATCTGCCTTCCGCCTCGTCTGCAGCAGTCTCCAGCGCAAGCTCAGAGATCTCCAGAATGAGTGGTGGACCAGACTTGCACAGAGGACCCAGCTTTGTGCTGACAATGGTGACTACAGGAGCTTCTACGAAGCACTGAAAGCAGTGTATGGCCCCAGGCACCTGGTACAAAGTCCCCTGCGAAGCGCGAATGGCCAGGCACTCCTCACAGATAATACTTCCATCTTGAACCGCTGGTCAGAATACTTTCAGAGCCTCTTCAGCGCTGAGCGCACTGTTCAAGAAGCAGTCGTCCTACAAATCCCACACCTCCCAGTAAAGGTTGAATTGGACGAACCGCCCACCGCTGAAGAGACCCTCACAGCCATCCACAAGCTCAAGAGTGGCAAAGCAGCAGGCATTGATGGAATACCGCCAGAGATCTGGAAACATGGAGGCACAGCACTGCACAACAAGCTCCATGACCTCTTTCTCTGCTGCTGGGAGGAAGGAACACTACCAAAAGATCTCCGTGATGCAGTCGTTATCACCCTGTACAAGAACAAAGGCGAGAAGTCTGACTGTTCCAACTATCGGGGAATTACCCTGCTGTCCATTGCTGGGAAAATCCTTGCAAGGCTGCTCCTGAATCGGCTGGTACCTGCCATCGCTGAAGACCAACTCCCAGAGGGCCAGTGTGGCTTCAGAGCAAACAGGAGCACCACCGATATGGTCTTTGTGCTGAGACAGCTACAGGAGAAGTGCCGTGAGCAGAACAAAGGGCTGTACGTAACATTTGTCGACCTAACAAAAGCGTTCGACACTGTGAGCAGGCAAGGCATGTGGCAGATCCTGGAGCGACTTGGCTGTCCCCCAAAGTTCCTCAACATGATTGTCCAGCTACACGAGGACCAGCAAGGCCAGGTCAGACTCAACAATGATCTCTCAGAACCATTCCCTATTCTCAACGGCGTAAAGCAGGGCTGCGTGCTGGCACCGACCCTCTTCACCATCTTTTTTAGCATGATGTTGAAGCAGGCCACAGTGGACCTCGATGATGACGATGCAGTGTACATCAGGTATCGTCTCGATGGCAGCCTGTTCAACCTTAGACGACTGCAGGCCCACACGAAAACCCTAGACCAACTGATTCGTGAGCTGCTTTTTGCTGATGATGCTGCCCTCGTTGCACACACAGAGAGAGCCCTGCAGCGCATCACGTCTTGCTTCGCAGATGCTGCCCAGCTCTTTGGACTCGAGGTCAGTCTGAAAAAGACAGAGGTCCTCCATCAGCCGGCACCCAAGACAGTGTATCGCCCTCCTCACATCACCATTGGCGAGTCTGAACTAAAGTCAGTGCACCAGTTTACTTACCTTGGCTGCATTATCACGTCGGACGCCAAGCTGGACAAGGAGCTTGACAGCAGGCTGGCAAAAGCGAACAGCGCTTTCGGGCGACTTTTCAAGCGGGTGTGGCACAATCAACAGCTGAAAACAGGCACCAAGATCAGCGTGTACAGAGCTGTGGTCCTCACCACCCTGCTGTATGGTTCCGAGTCTTGGGCCCTCTACCGCAGCCAACTACGACTCCTCGAACGCTTCCACCAGCGCTGCCTGCGTACCATCCTGGGCATTCACTGGAGTGACTATGTCACCAACGTCGAGGTCCTTGAACAGGCTGAAACTGTGAGCATCGAGGCTTTGCTGCTGCGGACACAGCTCCGCTGGGCGGGGCATGTCTCCAGGATGGAGGATCATCGCCTACCAAAGATCACCCTGTTCGGCGAGCTTGCTACTGGACACCGTGACAGAGGGGCACCAAAGAAGAGATACAAAGACTGTCTCAAGAAGTCACTTAGTGCCTGCCAAATCGACCACCACCAGTGGTCTTCGCTTGCTGCGGACCGTGACACCTGGCGCTCCACCATTTACAAGGCAGCTGTCTCCTTTGAGGACTCTCACAGAGCTAGCCTTAAGGACAAGCGGCTCAGGAGAAAAAACAGAGATGCCGCAGCTCAGAACTCTGGCCATACCTTCCCCTGCAGCCACTGCGGTCGAACCTGCCAGTCTCGGATTGGCCTCCGCAGCCACGAACAAGCCTGCAGACGTCGTGGGCAATTCCTATAAAATCTTCGTTCGCGAAGTCAAGCCAAGAGAACGATTTCCTTTGACCTCCAAACCTGTAATATGTCCAGTGTTTTCGTTTATAGCCTTGTGAGCTGGAGAAAATTGTAGTATGATGAAAAGTCGGAATCAGCCATAATAGTGACTAGCTCAGCTAAGTATTAGCGGACATTACTTATCATTGTTGACCTTCATGTGACTTTGATCTACAGGCTGGTGATACAAATGTGCAATTTAAAAAAAAAAAGCATATCAATGTCAGGTATCTTCGAACCAGTCTTGACATATGTAACTCCAGTGTATATTATTACTACAAAATGATAGACTGATTATAGACGGGTAGTTGGACAGAGAAGGTTTGCCAAGGGTGACCTGTTACTTGCGCCATGAGTCAGAAATAAGTTCAGACTGGAAGTGCTCAACATCTAACATACAGCTGTGGAGACGTTTGTAGATAATAATAATAATAATTACGGTATTTATAATGCGCTTATCTTATAATAATTATAACTCTAAGCGCGCACTCACAACTCGCGCACGCATGCGCACGCTTTAGACAACGTCTCACGGACCACAAATAGTAAAATACAATACGACAGTCTGCTTGGGGTGGGGAGTGTGGTGGTATAGTGCTAGAACTGTTGAAAGAGATGAGTTTTGAGGGCGGACTGGAAGGAGGAGAGAGAGAGAGTGCTTCTGACGGAGAGAGAGTGGGAGAGTGTTCCAGGTGGATAGACCGTATACTGAGAAGGAGCGGGGGCCGAAAGTGCTGAGTTTGGTGCGGGGGATGTGGAGGCGGAGAAGGTCGGAGGCGGCCGCGGAGGGAGCGGGGAGGAGTGTAGGGGTGAAGTAAGTTTGAGAGATAGGCGGGAGCGTAGTTGTTCAGGGATTTGTAGCAGAGAGACAGAGTCTTGCATTGGATGCGTTGTGGGATGGGAAGCCAGTGAAGGAGTTTGAGCAGGGGAGTGATGTGGTCGGATTTTTTCTTTCTGAGGACGAGGCGGGCAGCATTGTTCTGGACGCGCTGGAGAGTGAAAGTGGTGGAGTGAGGGAGGCCGGAAAGGAGAGAGTTGCAGTAGTCGATGCGAGATAGGATGAGAGAGACAGCAAGTTTGGTGGCGGATTCGGTAGTGAGGTATTTTCTTATCTGACTGATGCGGCGGAGGTGGAAGTAGCATGCTTGGGCCGTGGCGGAGACGAAGCTGGTCATGGAAAGAGAAGAATCGAGGATAACGCCGAGGTTTTTGGCCGAGTCGGAAAGGGAGATGGGGGTGCTGTCGAGTTGAAGGTGGAGGGAGGGAGGGAGCTGGGAGAGTTTCTGGCGAGTGCCTACCATCATGGCTTCCGTTTTGTCGTCATTCACTTTAAGCTTGTTTGCTGTCATCCAGTTTTTCACATCTAATAATACTGTTTATTGCCATTTGCCTTCAGAACATAAAGCATAGGAATGTGTGTTGGTGTCGTTACAATTACAAACATCACAGTCAGCAACACAAGTAATACTCTATCACACAATTCAATGCTCTACACACACTGTCAAAACTTTAAAACTGAACAACTAATCTCACAAACCAATACGTACCCATTCACACACCCACGCTCATCTCTCTCTCTCTCACACACACACATAACACACACGCCTATTAATCTAAGAAGTCTAAGTTAATTAAAAGTATATCGTTTAAAATGAAAACAGAATATCATAGAATAAATGTGTCACTAATTAGTGATCACAGTCGTGTGTAAAACTAGTTAATATATATCGTAAGACTAGGGTTAATACTGATATGCACTATTCTCTTCAACCGTCAGGGGCGCGCCCTGCCGGGGAGGAGACTCATGGAGTCAACTAGACCAAAAGCACCAACAACCAGAGGGATAGCACAGGGATCTCCGTAGCAGTCAGCCGTGCGAGTCAGTAGTGACTGAGTGTTGTCGAGTTTGTCTTTGTCTAGTAGTTGTGAGTCGTCAGCGTAGAGGTGGTGGTGTATGTGGTGAGACTGGATGATGTTGGACAGGGGAGAGGTGTAGAGTGTGAAAAGGACCGGGCCCAGGACCCCTGTGGAACTCCGCAGGAGAGCGTGACTGGGTTGGAGGAGACGCCGTCGATGGTGACGGACTGCTGTCTGGAGAGGTAGGAGAGAAACCAGGAGTGAGCAGAGTCAGTGATGCCAAATGAGTGGTGAAGGCGGTGGAGGAGATAGAGTGGTCTATACTGTCGAAGGCGGCAGAGAGGTCGAGTAGCGTAAGAAGAGAGATGTTGCCCGAGTCGGTGGAGAGAAGCAGGTCGTTTAAGATATGTAGAAGGGCTGTTTCAGTGCTGTGGTGTTTGCGATAGGCGGACTGGAAGGGACTGAGGAGGTTGTTGTCGGCGAGGTGGAGGTTGAGCTGGTTGAGAACGACCTTCTCAAGAAGCTTGGACAGGAAAGAGAGATTGGAGACTGGGCGATAGTTTTTGAGTTCGTTTGGGTCGAGGTTGTGTTTTTTGAGGAGAGGACGGACGATGGCGGACTTGAAAATATCAGGGACGGAGCCGTTCTCTAGAGATGTGTTGAAGATGCCTAGGACATGCTGGAGTCCTGGGCAATGATGGAACGGAAACCCTTGTCGGCACGGCAGAAACGAAACATGGTCTACGAATGAGTGGATTACACGTTTTGAGAAACCTGAGGAAGATCTTAACTCATTCTACCCCTGGCACAACACAGCAAGATAAGGATCGACCATGATAGTTCAAGGGTGATGCCAGAATGGCTTGGCGCCTATGGGCGCCAAGCTATTCTGGCATCACCCTTGAACTATCATGGTCGATCTGTGTCCTGCTCTAGAGTGCAGTCTTCAGTGGACAACGGCAAAATTTGCGGATTTCGGTGTTGGGGTAGAATGAGTTATAAGGAACAGCGCTATGGCTACCACACAAACCATCGCTTCTGTTGTAGGAAACCAAAGAGAGATGGGCAGCGGTCGCTGCAGCGGGAAAACTTGAAAACATTATGAAAGAGTCATAGTAAGTCGTCCAATAATGACACAATACCAACAACAACAACAAACAAGATGGGATGAACCATAACCCAAAAAGTCGCTTCTATTTGAGAGCTGTCCTCGCTGTCGATGTTTTCTACCTTTTGTCTTTGACTTGATTCTGAATTTGAATTATCTCCTATGGAAAAAGTCTTGCAGATCTGCCAATGCGTCAGTGAGTTCTATAGGGGGCGCAGGACATACGCGTGATTGATTTGTCAAACGTCATTTGTCATGACGTAAGTATTAGTTTTTATGTAATTTTATATTTTACGTGATATGAGTTTCACTTTCACCTCATATGTTTGAGAAAATGGTAATAACACTAGAACGTCGCGGTACAATTTCAGTTTTGCTATACTTTGTGTAAAAGCAGGTTGACTTTACCTAGCTACATGATATACTAAGTACGCGGGTCACCTGCATGCTCTTCTGAAAGCGCGTCGATGTATGTGTGTTTGTTAATGCTTGCGTGCGCGCGCGCTCCAAACATCTTCAAGAGGGATAGATCCTCATGCGCCTGGAGGGCGCATGAGGATCTATTCCTCCTGGAGATGCGCGCATGTTTGTGTGTGTGTGTGAGAGAGAGAGAGAGAGAGAGAGAGAAATGAAATGAAATGAAATGAAATGAAACTTTATTTTCCAAGGATAAAAGAATAGGTGCGCAGACCTGTTTTCATTCTTGTCCTTGCTACACACTACAAAACAAAATAACGTACACACACACACACGCGCGCCGGTGTGCAATTGCCGCGTGCACAGGCTTGTGCCAGATTAGCTTGTAGCCTACAGGCGCCAAGCCAAGCCTGCACAACCCTCCACACACACACACACACACACACACACACACACACACACACACACTGACACACACATACACACACATCAGTATATCATGTACACATACATTCTTTCGCTTAAAACTATACTACAGCAAATATAAAAAGTATAAAGGATTTTGTACATAAAACCGCTATTGTTCTCATCATAAAAACCAACACGGCGGCTCACTCCAACAAACATAAACAGGCATACACACACACACACACACACACACACACACACACACACACACACACACACACACACACACGCACACACACACTCGCACACACACACACACACACACACACACACACACACACACACACACACACACGCGCGCGCGCGCGCGTGCGCAAGCACGTAGGGATGCGCGCGTGCACACACATACACTTGCACACACTGACACAGATAAACACACACATGCGATAGCGGCCTCCCCGCGCCACTAAACCGCGCACAGCTAGATGCTAGTCTGCCATGGAATTAGACTAGACTTGTATAGCGATCCCGCAACCACCGCGCGCGCGGGTCGACGCGAAGAAACCACAGCACTGCCACGCCTCGCGAGCGCCCAATGCTGTGTCTATCGACGGCATCCCGTCTGGCCAGCCGAGTCCATGGGGTCATGGATATTACATAATGCGGCTTGCTGGAATGCCAGCGGTATATTACATGCGTTCATAAATTTTTAATGTTAGAAGAGAATGCAGACTATCCGGGAAATGCCGCATAAGGCATGGAGTGCTACATGTAAAAATAAAAATAAAAATACAAAATAAAAGAAAAATTAAGTTTTGTCTAGATGTTTGAGCAGCTTGGTCTTGTAAGTTTTAAGCGATGGCGCGGCTCTAACATCCGCAGGAATGGAGTTCCATAACTTTGCACCAGAATAGGACAACGACGACCTATAAATGTCTAGTCGAGGCATCGGTACAACAAGATTGTTCCCTGGTGTTCGACTGGACCTCGTATGAGCAAAGTGGAACAAACTATTGAGATAGGCTGGTGTTTCTGAGAGGGTAATTTTGCGCATGAGCACCAACTTATTATACTTAAACTGTTTTTCAAGTGGCAAAATGTCTAACAGCTTGAACTTATTGTCAGTATTAATGACTTCTGAGGGTCTGTCAACAATAAGTTTAATGGCTCTTCTGTGGAGCGAGTTCAGACTTTTTAAATTAGCATCGCTACTACCGTCCCAAATAGATGAGGCATAATCCAAATGTGACTGAATATGGGCATAGTAGAAGAGTTTCCTTGTTGGCTCATCAGCAAAATGTCTCAATTTCGACAGGAGGAATACATTTTTAGATACTATTTTACACAGTTTAGTAATGTGGCCTTGCCAGCACAACTTCTCTCAAGAGAGAGAGAGAGAGAGAGAGAGAGAGAGAGAGAGAGAGAGAGAGAGAGAGAGAGAGAGAGAGAGAGAGAGAGAGAGAGAGAGAGAGAGAGAGAGAGAGAGAGAGAGAGAGAGAGAGAGAATGGCGTCATATTTAGAGTATTATGTCAGTGTCTGAGTGGTGACGGAGTTGCCTCTTTTACGTCACTGCCACTGTCTGACTTTCTCTGGAAGTAAAGTTTTTTTTTTTTTTTTTTAAAGTGTTTTAATTCTTTTTTGACAAGAATTAATTTTTACTAAAGGAGTTCAAAGGATACAAAGCTGGCTAACGAATCTATCTAATTTCTTTCTCCAAACTAGCTATATGCAAAAATTCAAGTCAATATGGCAAAAATTACGGACTCTCATCTGGATCAACCGACTTCCTATAAACGGCTGCTTATGCTTTCAATGAGACATTCAATTACAATGTGCTCGGAGGCTCTCTGAGCCACCCACTTAAGAAAGTATTTCGCCAAGTTTCAAGCTTGTGTGTACAGAAATATCGGAGTTCTCTTGTTTACATACATACGCACACACATACATACATACGCACAAACATACATACATACATACATACATACATACATACATACGCACATACGACGCTTCGCGCCAATGTACCTTGAGCAGCGAGGTTAGCGTAACTAGACATGACGTAATTTGTATCTTGTTACTTCAATTGTTAGAGTGGTTTAGCCTGCCAGCCTTTGACATCATGGACATGCTATTAAATTCGCCCCACCGCGACCCGTCCTAAAAAGTCCCTTTTATAAATAGGAGGGACTTAAAAACACTAGAAATATTGGCCTTTTCAAGTACAGAGATCCCACCTTGAACTAACTAAACAGAGCTGAAATGAACTGACATTACATTAGGGACATCAACTAAACTATCATCAAATCAAGTTTATGTTAAAGTTAAAGTTTCAGATATACTACTTGGAATACTACACAGTGTGACATGGCTGCCAGGTCCTTGACCTTTAAGGTAGTGACATACTTCTTTCATCAAACGCCTTTTTCATTAATATCTCACATCATACCAAATTTGAAGCAAATCGACAAACTAGTCTGGGAGATATCTCTTAAGGAAATATCGAATGGCCACTTTGACCTTGACCTTTAAGACAGCAGCCGGATTTTGGTTTCTTACACTTTCTTACATGCTGGACTGTTATCAATTTACGTTTGAGCCAAATTAGTCTGATAATTTCAAATATATTGTCCGGACAAGAATATACTACTTACAAAGACACATGACCATAATGTCCATGACCTTCGATAGCGACGTCATTCCAGCAAAGAAACACGCTTTTTAACATTCCTATCAACCCTTCACATTTGGTTCAGACTGACTCTGTCGTTTCACATATGTCAAATACTAAGACCATTAGCAAGTGTTTAGTTTTAATGTGAATAGCATGACCTTGACCTCAGAGGAAGAAACATAATTCTTGTCTGTGACACATCCCTTAATGTAAGGAATCTCACCACCTAAAGTTTGAGGCAAATCCGTCCACTGGTTTCAGAGATATATTTTATGGGAGATCTACACCCCTTGAAAGAAAACATGGCTGCCACGGCCGTGACTTTCAACCGGGAAGGTAGCGTCATAATGTTTGTATATAACATTTAATTTTAATTATCGCCTATCAACATACATCATTTGAAACAAATTAGTCAATTACTGTCTGAGATCTTACAGAAAGACAGGAAAACAAATATGGCCGCTGTGACTTTGACCTTAGCGATAGTGGCTTAATCGATTCAGGAGTGCCTTCCCCTTAAGTCAGCAGCAAAATATTGCCTCAGCCTTCGAGTACCATTTTTTTTCCCTTCAAATTACTCGGACAAAATGCCTGTTGCCGGTCTACCGCCAACACTGGAAGCCACACTAGAGGCCCTGCTGCAAAATAGCCACCTAACATCGTGGAAAGTGGCCGGGGAAAACAATGTTATGTCGTGTTGAGACTGATGACCGGCCAGCCACCGGACAACATTTCTCATACGCACCGACCCGCCAACAGCTACTACAGGAGAAAGTCGCCCAGTCAGCTTCGCCGTGACAGACAAAGGGCAGAGGAAAGGAGGAGAGGACAACAAGAGACTGAGGCAAGTGAAAACGAACATGATCATTTGCTTTCTTTATTTATGGCAACACCATCAACTGAAACTAAAACGGGTGAAATCGACACGCCACAACACGTCAACTACACGTCAGCTGATCGCGCAGTGAGTTCACGTGCATCATGCCCCTTACTGCCTGGTGACGGTGTGTTGGGTACAGCTACAGTGCCGGAAAATCCGTGCAGCATTGACCTCCCAGCAGGTGCAAGTGCACCCCACAACAGTACAGTACCCGATCCGTGTGGCAGTAAGACTGATAGTGTCATAATGAACGCAATGGCAGAAGGCTACAATATTAACATTATCATGGACTATATTGCAACATTGACAGATGTGCCCTTACAAAGGAAAATCAGAGACAAACGAAGAAATCGTGAGTTTCACAGAGTCGTTTTCAATCCCGATGGCAGCAAAGGAGGTGTTATATGTGAGACGGACGACTTTGTGTTCCACTTTGACTGGTCATCTGACAACAGGAAGCTTCTCTACTGGATGGTGAAGCGTGTCCCTGATCTCCAGACTCCGGAGGAACGGGTCATTCTACACAATCTAGATCACTGGCCCAATGCTGACAGGGAGAAACTGATCGAACAGCTGACAGGCGGACTGCAGTCCATGCGCACTATTGTGGACGTGACCATGTGTTTCCTAGGGTGACTGACAGTGCTCCACAGTCTATTTCGTCAATCGGACATTATCGCCTTGCGGCGTAGAGTCGAACTATAAAAGAACTGATTTGGCATACCATTTCGGGTCTGACTGGTCTCCAGTCAAATTTGATGATGTCGATTTATGGTAATATTTCGAAGTTCGCGTTTGTAACCCCCATATCCCCACCTCCCCTTGCATAAGGGCTGTTAGCCTACTGCAATAAACTTCTGTTCTGTTCTGTTCTGATAGCGGCTTAATCAGTTTGACTGACACGTTATTCAACAAAGGACTATCGTCAGCTTAGCGTTGAGATAAGTCGATTTCACGTTTGAGAAAAAAAAAACAGTCATGGACAAAATTAAAAAAAAAAAGAATACAAGATCACAAAAATTCAGACGCGTTAAATCCAGTATAACCACTTCTCACCCTATGTAACAAGAGAGGATAACAAAGGTCATCCATAAGTTAAGTCGCCTACCAGTATTATCAACAAGAATATATACGCCACCTCCGGCTGTAAAGTGTCGAACGTTAAGTCAGAGACAGGTGATTTTTTTTTCTAAATGTTATTTATCACACTTACTGACATTTTCTGACATTATACCTTTGTCAAAGGTCACTAAAGCATGTAAGTATATGAAAGTGATGTGATAAAATTACTCTATGATTAGTTAGACCTAGCGATTTGCCATAATGATCAAGATTCAGACATGTTTGTCTAAAGTATATGGTGATGTACCGAGAAGTAATTGACCTCTCGCGATCTTCATCCTTTATGGAGGTTATTTCGTTCGTGACGTTTAAACAGGTCTTACCATCGGCTATCACCTATCACTCAGCCGTTTAAGGATCAATTAGCTAACATGCTTAAATGCCTTTAATACTCTCCTAGGGGAATCTGGAGTGCGTATCTCCTTACTCAATCGCTACTGCATAATTACGTAAAGTACCACTTATCATGCTGACCTGTACGTATCAATTAGTAATACGGCAGGAATTAAGTGCCGACTCGCTTGTGTGAGAGGTACGGTGGCTGAGGACACTAATCAATCAAGCTTACAACATGCTAAACTCAGGCATCTCACTAAGCATCCATGCAACGAATAATAACACAACAGCTAACGTCACAACAACTAACCAAGACAACGTTTAACACTGACAATCAGAGCACATCACGAATTACAAAACAGGATCATTCACACTTCAAGTATTCTCAGACATAAGGAGAGAGTAAAAGAGTTTACATCACCACATTTTACTTAGCATGTGGCATAATGATAACTTAAGTCTGCTCACCCAACAATGCGAGGCGTTGACTTGAAAACATGGTGATGGTCGGTGCGCTGTCTAGAGGGTACCACAACGTGTCACTTCAGGAACGGAGCCCCCGAAACGTCCACCGACCATTCTTTATATACATCTGCCTAATTCCACTTTTACTTCTAACACGTGTGTTCTTATCCAAAGTCACCCCCACTCGGGTCTGCCCTGGGGGACCTGGGTGGGGTTAGGTACTTTTATTTCCCAGGGTCACCCTGGTCAGCCCCAGAGGGTGAGTTTTTCTCTCTATTCTGGGGCATGTGTTTCTGTCTACCCGAGGTCTATTCACCTGTATTTGCCTTTTTAAAACTCTCCCTACTGTCTGCACTGCCTGTAGCTCTTGATATTGGATGTGTGTTGCTAAATGGTCTTAGCTTTATTTAGGCCCCATGTGTTAGGTTTACTTAACGTATTTGACCGGACAGCGACATACATTCAATGTTCTGTTTATTTTTTTTTTCACAAGCAGTGCAGGCACGTCCTGAGAAAGCCTTGTTGCTGTCGGGACGTTAAGCAATGTACAATCAATCAATCAATCTTATCCAAAGTCCCACATTATTTTTACCACGTGGACCATCCATCCACGTGCCTGGGCACCTAAACATATATTAATGTCTATTTGACATATTTCTCACACCAGATACTCCTGACATCTCCCGGCCTTTAGGACGCCTGGACATATATCAATGTCTGTTTAACCTGTCGCCCATATTATTCTACCGACGTATTCCGGGATTCCCTTTCAGCCTGCCCATTTATCCCGCGTGTTTGGACACCCTGTTTACGCCCACAACTCCGTCTTGTCCCACATGTTGACTGTAATCAGTAATTTAACCCTGAACATCTTGTCACTATACATAATAGGCACTCTGTGACACACCATTCCAAATCTAAAGTATGTGATTGAACCAGTCTCAAATAAAACACCTGCATTAACGTTTACCGCCGCCGTCAAATAATAGTTTGACCTTAATAACGTCCGGTAAGTGACAGGCCGACGTACAAAGAAACAAAACATGTGTACTATTTACATACACTCACATTGACATTTAATTGTAGCAAAACGCATTTTCATTCCATATAATATGGGTTGGCTGCAATCCTGATATAACTGAAAAGTGTCTGTAAGAGTTATCGCCCCTTATTTTAACGGTCGCAGAAAAGTGAATGTTACCAATCGAAACTGCGTTAAACACTGTACACGTCTGCCAAATTTCATAAGTCTTGGACAAATATGTAGTATAGTTGGCGGTACTGCCTAGACTACGACAGTGATTTGAATCGATGATGATAGTAATAATTGTGAAAACACCGACAGCGATTTGAATCGATGATGATATTAATAATATGAAAACACGGACAGTCATTTTAATCGATGTTGATAGTAATAATTATGAAACTCCAACGACAGTGATTTGAATCGATGAAGGTAGTAATAATTATGAAACTCCAACGACAGTGATTTGAATCGACGATGGCAGTAATGAGAGTAAAAGGTTAACCCCTCCACTGTCAGTGGCCATAAATGTTACGTTTAAACCCCTCACACTGACAGCCCCGTGACCTTGTGCGCAGACAGGGATAAGGCCAGCAAAAACCGTAGATCTACGCCTCTTGCGGCTGGTTCATGTTGTCAGCGCCCCGGCAATACATCACTTATGCCTCACCTGATAAAGACGGAGTTAGAGAGGCAGATGGAAACGAGGTAGGAGACCTTCTCCCCGGACTGGAGCGGCAGCAGGAAGACCAGCGTGTTCATGTAGGACGTCAGAACCATAGGCATCACCAGGCACACCGTGTAGAACACAGTCTTGCGTCTCAGGCGAATGGTGACCACCGCGCCCTGTTCCTCGTATCGTTCCACGTAGTCTTCACTGGAGGTAGTCCCTGTCACGTCCCACTCCGACCCGAACCTTAAACAAGTATAGAAACAAGGAGGGACCACTCAACTCTGGAAATACTAAGAGTTAGATCCCTTGACCAATGGCCAGACCACGACAAAAACATTGCTCAAGGTATTAAGCTAAGGGTCGCCTTGAGAATGGTAATAGACTCCGTCAGATTTTGTCTGGGACGTTTTGGACAAGATTCCCGATGCGCAAAAGGCCATCGGGCCGACGTTGGCTCGAGCACAGTCGACGTCGACTCGATGACCTTTGCGCACTGGGTTGTGGACTACGGACGAGGGCAACGTCTGGGGACTGGGTGCCATACGGAGTGGAGTAGGGGATGTAACTGTTTGTCTAGCGTCGAGTGATTTCCCTTGGTATTTGTACTGTATTTACCAATGCTCGCCTAACCTGTTTGTTTATTGTCTTAGTACGCACCTGTATTCCCGAGCTAGAGACGTGGCCGTGGGATCGTTGTCAAGCACCAGACGTGCGAACGTGGACGATGTACCGAGCAGCATCGGGCAAACCTGTTCGTCGTAAGGATAGAAAGTCAGATTCATAGAACACACAGTCTGCGCGATAAATAGGGACCTTATGTATACCGTTCCATCGCTTTGTATTTTCACGTTTTCGTTCATGTCCAGGACGTTGACCAGATCCAAGGAATTGAGGACGATGATTGAGGGCACCCATAGGGAATCCACAGGAATCTCCACGATAGTCAGGCCGTTGTAGTGTGAAGCGTTCCAGGCCAGTGCCTCGTCGCGCCATCTGACCCTCAGGTAGCTCGACGTCCTCACGGTCTGTCGCGCGTCGTCCACATCCAGAACAGAGGCCAAGGAGAGACTGGCGTTCAAGTACACCTGGACGCCACACACAGATATGTACATACACAAACCTATGGTGCGCTTGTGACATACCTTTCTTACACACCTCCTGCTTTGATGCCTTTGAGCGGAAAAGCTATATCAGACACGTGCGTGATACAGCCCTGCTGCGTGAACGGTCAAGAGTGCACACAATTGTATTGTAGAAAGTCTAGTCAACATAAAGGTACGGGCACACGCGATATTGAAACTTGACCTACTTTCAATTCACGTGCAATGACATCATTTCATAAAGACGACTGGCACTCTGGCGTCATGTAGTCTGCTATTACGTCATCATGTAGGAACATTTGTCTGGCATCCAACATATTGACGTCACATTACAAAGAACATTACGTCAAAATCTTTGCCAAGACACAATGGTGGATGTGATGCGGCTAGGCGTGTGCCGACAACAATATCACATTGGATTACTGCAAAGAAAGAGGTGAGTAAGAAATAGATTCTTACATTGGTGTTTAGATGATACTGAGAGTCTCACTCTCGTGGTCTTAAAAACTTATTCAACTCGCTTTCGCTCGTAGGATAAGGTATTAAAACCACTCCAGTGAGATTCTATCACCTACACCGATTGTAATATATATATATATATATATATATATATATATATATATATATATATATATATATATATAATATATATATATATATATATATATATATTATATATATATATATATATATATATATATATATATATATATATATATATATATATATATATATATATATGGGTAGTTCTCAGAAACATGGCCCAACGCACTTTCAAAACAAACCAAAAATCAAAAACAAAAACAAACAACAAAAATACACAAACTTACATTTGTTTCAAAATGTGCCTTTTCTGAAATGCTGTGCTTGTTTGAGACATAATAAAGAAATATTCACCAAAATATTACTAGTTGTGATTAATTGGTTTGTCTTGAATGTTATTAACAGGCTGAAAAGTGCTCGACTATTTTTGTGACATGGGAACCGTTGCTTGTGTCTCTCGTAGACATGCAAACTTGAGAAATCGTCAATGAATAAAGAGTTTGTTAGTTATTTGTGTTTAACGCCGAGCAGGCAACTAAGGCCATCTCACGGCGGGCCAATGAATAAAAAGAAAATTGAAACAGTTCCCCGCATACTCTACCACATTTGCCAAATTATTTCCACACAGTGACTGATTAACGGCCAAAGTTCGTCAGTGTGACATTCGAAGCGCTTCGTGTCCGAGAATTAGCAAAACAATTGACCGGCTGCTGTTCGCTGGCTGGGATAGCTGGTTTGTGTCTTGAGCGTTCGAATGACCATTTTAAAAGGTCGAGGGACACACGGTTTAGGAAATAGGTTTTTAAAAAATGCTATTTCCCCCCTGAAGTACCATCTACAGCTTATTACAGGTATAGCTGTTAGTAGTTAGATTGTTCTACGCATATTAATTTCGATTCCCCCCCCCCCCACCCCCCACCCCTAAGGTCAAGGCTCTCTAGAGATGAGAAAATGGGTGTAAAATGCCAATTTTGTTGAATGCTCTTATTTATTTGCGTTTTTGCAAACTTTTCAATACAGTTTGGCACAAAGGCATCTAGGGGTAAGACCTTTCTAATCGTACAAATTTTATTGACCCCTCGCAGAGGTCAAGGGTCACGAGGTTTAGACAAACGTGAGAAAATCCATACTTTTTTTTGAGAAAACAGATTTTTCTGGTGCAAACGCCACCCCTCTACTCGTATTAAGATTCCTAAACATTTTAGAGGCATGTTGAACAGTTGAAGGTCGCAAAGGTCAGACCTCTAACCTGGCTTGGTCGTCCGAGTGAGCCCTAACTCATTCGAGACATGCCGCCTCCGGATACGCGGCGAATGAGCTAAGGACTTGTCGGTTGGACAGACACCTAGGTCATACGTTGTGTAGTCGTTTGTGCGAGGAGCCCTGTGCGCATGTACGAAAGTCATTATGGCAGTAAAGCTCTTTAGCAGCCTCTGTGTACCAATAAATGTTCTGTTATGTCTGAAAACTTGTCTTTTGTGTTTTTCTGTATAAATTAAAGTGTCTTTTATGGTATCCATGTTTTCGATGATGATTATGCCGCCTCACATTTCAAGCACCAACATTACTGTACTTGATGAAGCTGATGGGTAATAGAAACAAGTTAAAAATATGAAGACAAAGTCCTTATGCAGTTCCCTAGCTAGACTTCTGGAGGGACAGGGCGCTGGCCTGGTGCACAGGGGCATGTGCTAAGGCAAGGGGCACTTCACACGCTCAACAGGGCACAAGCAACCCCCCTCCCCCCCAAAAAAAAAATTAAAAAAATGCAAGTGAGGTATTTCTAAACCAAGTTGTACACTTAGTTTAACGGTTTTAATAAATACTCCTGTAGTGTAATATTTGTGTATGTTAACACTGGGTGCATCAAATGTTGTACAAACATTACAATAAAACACATAATACACACAATAAAACAACCAACAGCCACTCAGTAAGTAGCACAACTTTCGCCGGTATATTACTAGTTAATAAAGTGTCTTCAGGGTTTTATAGGTAACCGAGAACATCGCCAGTCGTGAGCTCAGGACGGGAAGCCAACTTTACCATTGATCTGTGTGTTGCACTGTTGGCTGGGAGGATTAATTCTTTGTATGCGTTGTGCTGCTTTCAATAACCGCTTACGGCGATTGCAAGCATAACACAGTATACTTTGATCGGCGCCAAATCAGTATTTTTTTTATACCCTACAGACCAGACCGCCAAAAGCCCGTAACGGTCAAAGCATGTACCCGGCCAGTCTGCTCTGATCTACGGGATGTACTATCAGCTGGACTTGATGTGTCACAGGAGGTCTGATTCGAAAACAACCTTCAGTCGTGTAGAATGAAGGTTTGGCAGAGCGCAGTTTGTACGTACGGTCGCGCACGTGCGTGTTACACTCTTCGCGCTCGTGTGTGAGTGAGTGTGTGTATGTGTGTGTGTGTGTGTGTGTGTGTGTGTGTGTGTGTGTGTGTGTGTGTGTTTGTGTGTGTGTGGTGAGAGAGAGAGAGAGAGAGAGAGAGAGAGAGAGAGAGAGAGAGAGAGAGAGAGAGAGAGAGAGAGAGAGAGATGATGAATCTTTTTTTTATTCAGGATAAAGCCATTAGGCAACTCGATGCCTGTCTTACAAGCTGTCCTGTAAACAAAAGAGAACACAACAGGAAAAGAAACTTAGCATGCAAATAATAATAATAATAATAATAATAATAATAATAATAATAATAATAATAAGATGAGGAAGCAAAACTAAGGAAAAAAACACAATAGGGGAATCATCGAAAGGAGGGGAAAAAATGACAATGGAGAATTTGTAACTGCCTCCGATGCAAAAAGCAAGAGAACGAAACGCGTGCACAGCATTAATATTATACTCATCTAAGACAGTGTCATAGAATCAGCAGCATCAATAGCGTATAGAGACACCGACAAGACAATAGATGATCAGGTAGCAAATGTAAGGAGAAAGAGAAAAATATTTGACGTTTACGTGTTATCAGCAGTATTATTCTTATATGGCAAACTGTGAAGTCACGCTGATTGAAAGTGAGTGTGCAATGCACGTTTAAAATGGGTTTTATCGCAAAATGATTTAATGTTTAATGGCAATGAGTTCCAGACAGAACTACCAGAAAATAGAAGGCTTGACTTGTAGAGATCTATCCGTGGGCAGGTTAAGTGAAATAAGTCATTCCTCGTATGTTGTTGATGCCGAGGGCTGAAGTTAAATATCATGCGCAGATATTCCGGGGCTTGATAATGAAATATTTTGTGCATGAGGACGCATTTGTTAAATTTGAGCGAGAGAGAGAGAGAGAGAGAGAGAGAGAGAGAGAGAGAGAGAGAGAGAGAGAGAGAGAGAGAGAGAGAGAGAGAGAGAGAGAGAGAGAGAGAGAGAGAGATGATGATGATGATGATGAAACGTTTTTATTCAGGATAAAAAGTTTTAGGCATAACAATGCCTATCTTCCAAACTGTCCTGCTACTCTACACATATAAAAATACATAAGACGATACAGCAAAAAATAAAATATATATAAGTACCCATACCCCCCCCCCCCCCACCATCAGAAAGAAAAAAATAAATAAATAAATAAAATAAAATACAAAAAGAATTAAAACAATATATGTACGTGTATGAAAGAGAGAGAGAGAGAGAGAGAGAGAGAGAGAGAGAGAGAGAGAGAGAGAGAGAGAGAGAGAGAGAGAGAGAGAGAGAGAGAGAGAGAGAGAGAGAGAGAGAGAGAGAGAGAGAGAGAGAGAGAGAGAGAGAGCACTTCGCCTTGTTTTCGCCACTATATATGGAGGCAATGGAGGGTACAACACCCCCCTCTAGAGAAAAACAGAAATACGTATATGGTGTTAGTAAAAATCAACCCCCCTCAAACAATAAGGGAAAGTAGGGTGCGGGCCTAAAAACCGGGCCTGGGACTGGGACTCCATGGGATGAAACTGGAAAAAAAACACCACAGACGTACAAAGACGGGATTACAAGCTTGCCCCCCAACGACCCAACCTCCCAAGGCGCGGACAGGCATGACGAAGGGATGAGTACAAAATGATGCGCGGGCATCAGCAACGACCAGACAGAACATAGACCCCCATCCCCCCCAACCCCACTGGCTCATCCCCCCCCCCCTGGACGAAATCAGCGAGAGCTGGAAGTCCTTATCCTGCAAAATTAGCATATAAATGCACTCAATCAGATTAGCTCCAAGGGACGTAATTTTTCATTAAATTCTGAGAATGCTGTGCTAAAGCCATGGAATTCCAGGCTGGTAAGCTTGCATTGTGTCATCAGGACATCAGCTGCCCTTTGTATGACTGCATCGCTCACAAGATCTTTTGAGCCTTCCACTGAACACCTACTACATAGAGCAGTAGGGACTAGCCCCAGGCACCCCGCAATCCGCTGGAGAATATCCAGTCCTCCCCTCGAGTGGGGATGCTAGAAAATATTCCCAAACAGATATTGAACCTGCTGAGTAGATTTAAAGTTTTTGCCGCCTACGACCGGTTTCGCCCCAAGGGGGGGCTCTTCAGGTAAGCATACGGCGTAACCTGAAATTGCAACCACAACACATGTACTAAAAGCCGCCTCCAGAATGTACTGGTAGCACCACTAGTACAGCGCGGATTGCATCCGTAAAGCTTTATGAGGTGTTGCAGTGAAAGAAGACTAACTAATTTTGAAAAGGCAACAGCTAGGCAATTTTGTGGTGCAATTATTCTTGAAGACGAAACTGCCAAATTTTCGATACATCATGTGAGGTCTGCGTCACATTTCTTGGGACAAATCGATCATGATAGTTGAAGGGTGGTGTCGGGATAACTTGGCGCCTGTAGGTGTCACGCTATTCCGATACCACTTTTTAATTCGCTGGTCACTCCACATCCTGTCGTATGGTGTCGGGGGCTTTATGGGATAACAAGCATTCACGAAAGCTCTAGGCATACTTTTCACGCCAGATCCCAACGACCCAATGATTCCAGGGAAGTGATGTTGATGGCGACTCATCATCATCGTGTTTGAATAATAATAATAATAATAATGAGTATTTATATAGCGCTTAATCTTAATCAAAAGCTCTAAACGCTTTACAATCTGTACACAAAAATAAAAATACAATGACATATGCACATAACAAACAAAACACAATACCCGAACACACCACTTTTACAATGAAGTAAACAACAATGCATACATAATAATTCATGTTCTAATTAACATTCAATCTAAACAAGGAGGATTACAGAACTACAACCAAGGCATCAAACACTAGCAGTTATTCAAAGTAAAGCTTGAAGAGGTGAGTTTTCAACGACCTCTTGAAGTCGGAGACAGACTCACTTTCCATAACACTGGGGCTTGATAAACAAAAATGCGCTGACCAAATGTTTTAGTTTGGACAGAAGGTACACACAACTTCCGTTTATCAGAAGAGGAGCGGAGCACACGAGAGGGTGTCTACACGTGCAGCAAAGAGAACAAGTATTCTGGGCTGGTGCCTGAAAGGCAGTTAAAACAGATTGCCATAACTTTGTATTCAATACGTGAGGACACATGTAGCCAGTGAAGGGACTTCAAGATGGGTATTACATGCTCAGTCTTACGGACTCTCACAACAAGCCGGGCTGCATTGTTCTGAATCTTTTGGAGGCGATCGATGAGATACTGAGGGCAGCCACAAAGCAAAGAGTTGCAATAATCTAGCTTGGACAGCATAAATGCACAAACTAGTGTTTTAGTGGCTTCCACGGTGAGCAGGTGACGAACTGAACTAATGCGACGAAGTTCCAGATAAGCTGATCTACACACTGCACTGATATGCTGTGACATAGATAACCCGCTGTCAAGTGTAACACCCAGGTTTCTCACACACGCAGAGAAGCCAATGAGTGTTCCATCCACAGACAATGATGACGGTAAAGGCAGGGACGAAGATAATCTTGGATTAGCTACCAATATTGCTTCAGTTTTGCCAACATTTAACATTGTTGGTGGTCATACCTTCTTTGACCTGGTCAATGCACTGGCTTATGCTTTGGACGGCATTCACAACTCACTCGACAGTATCACTTTTGTACATCTGCGTATCATATGCAAATGCATGATGGGAAATGAAGCGACTACTAATCAGGTCGGACAGGGGCTGAACATACAGTAAGAACAATACAGGTCCTAGGACCGAGCCTGGGGTACATCAAACCGAAGAGGTGATGGCTCAGAACGCCAGCCGTCAACAGAAACAATCTGGGATCGTTCAGTCAGGTATGAACTAAACAATGCCAAGACTGTGCCTTCAATGCCAAATACAGATTGAAGACGACACAGCAAAATTTCATGGTCAATAGTGTCGAACGCACTGGACAGGTGCATGATGATGATATGATGATGCCATGGTGGTCCATGTGGTTGGGGACTGCGTGACAGGGCCGCACTCCACGCTTCCTGTCATAATTATCCTGGTGTTAACCAGGCCCGGGAACTGCGGACACCTGCAATGCCATCACTCTTCTCTCGTGACGGAGTGCTGTCCCTTTCTTACAGGTTAACTCACCACGGAAGCTCCCGGAGTGCCTGACACCACAGGGGGTACTCTCATTTTCACGACCGTAAGTTCCAGGATGTGGGTCATCAGCCTCGTCATGGCGTCTCTCTCGCTTTCGCCTGCACCCTCTGCCAGCTGCCCCGACACGCACATGACACAAACCACGAGGAACCAAGAATTTAGCCGGTAAGTCATCGCGGAACAAAGCTTTAAACTGACCTGTTATTTTTTATTTGTCTTTTAAAATTATTATTAAATTCACACCGACAGCGTATTCTTTATAGAATACTTCGTGCCCAACAGCAATCTAACTGCAAAGCCAGGAGCAAAATTCTGTAATGCCAGTCGAAATTCTGCGCGCCTCCACACGCGTTGTGCCGTCCTTTCCTGAACACCCACTGACCCACCCCGCATGGCGAACATTGGTGTAAATGAGGCCAGCAAGAGACATAGATCATAATGAGCGCTCGCACACTGCGGGAGCTCATGAGGATCTATGCCTCTTGAAAATGTGTAACCATGGCTCCAGAAGCCGTAACTGCATTATATGGCGAGCATGAAAACAAGCCATTAGGCCTGTTGACCAATTCAGCCGCAATCGTCCTTTTGTTTGTTTAGAAACTCTTCCAAATTTTTTTTTTCTGTTTTGACTGCTTTGTTTAAGATCATGCCGCATACTGTAAAAACATCCCAATGCGCAAAAGTTCATCGTGCCGACGTCGGCCGCCGTTGGCCCGCGCACGGTTGTGCGCGGGCCAACGGCGGTCGACGTTGGCACGATGACCTTTTGCGCATTGGGATTGACCCGTTCCCAGACATTTTACACGCTTCCGGTCGTTTTTTTAAAAAATAAAAAACAGTTCCGTTCCACTGTTTACGTAATCATGCAGCTCTGAGGATCATGGTTCTAATACCATGCAGATTTGGAGAGCTCAGCAAACAGGCACGTACAAAGTACATGTGGCGATAAATTGCAAGAAAATCGATGGTCCAGAAAAGTCGCTTAATACCGAAAGACCTTTGGGAACAGGCATTCCATCACGTATCTGACGTCATAGTTCTGAGTACAATGATGCACGTGTGACGATAAACTGCGATGAAACCCGATTGTTTTAAGACGAAGAGTCGCTTTACGGGTCTTTGGCTGCAATCTTTTTACTCAGTGTCTGAGTTTCAGTTTGGAGGTGGCCCGTGGAGCCAGGGTAGTGTGTATTCCTTAGTGATAGTGTCGTGGCTAAAAATTGTAGGCTGACGAGGTATTGTCATCAAAACTCTGATAAAAATCAAAGGGGAGCGGGAGAGGGGGTGGGAGTAGGTTGGGGGTTATATGGGGAGATGAGGTGGGTACTTATCTGGAGAGAGGATTTGCAGAAAATAATACTTTGACCTTTTCTGTGGTGGTAACAAGATAATTTACTTTTTGGCCTGTATTTGTGCATGTCTACTATATACTTCCTGCGGCCGACGTCGGCCAGGAGCTACTCTGGTGCACTGCAACCAGCCATATCTGCCCCTCGGGGTTCCTACGCCACCGAGGAGGATGTCTGTGATAAGACAAGATGGGATGCGATAAGTTAAGTTCAAATTTGTCAGTATCGTGAGAGAAATTATCCACGTAAGTTTCAAATTCACTCTTACTATATACTATATTGTATATGTGTGAGGGTCTGAAAGTGTGGACCTTACAGCCGTGAGATTAATATATATATATATATATATATATATATATATATATATATATATATATATATATATATATATATATATATATATATATATATTATTTCATATGTGTGAGGGTCTGAAAGTGTGGACCTTACCGCCGTGAGACTAATATATATATATATATTATTTCATATGTGTGAGGGTCTGAAAGTGTGGACCTTACCGCCGTGAGACTAATATATATATATATATTATTTCATATGTGTGAGGGTCTGAAAGTGTGGACCTTACCGCCGTGAGACTAATATATATATATATATATATATATATATATATATATATATATATATATATATATATATATATATATATATATATATATATATATAATTTCATATGTGTGAGGGTCTGAAAGTGTGGACCTTACCGCCGTGAGACTAATATATATATATATATATATATATATATATATATATAATATATATATATATATATATATATATATATATATATATATATATATTATTTCATATGTGTGAGGGTCTGATAGTGTGGAACTTACCGCCGTGAGACTAATATATATATATTATTTCATATGTGTGAGGGTCTGAAAGTGTGGAACTTACCGCCGTGAGACTAAGGTACGATCAAACTCGTATCATGATGTGCGCAAGCGATTCTGTGGTATGCTGAAGTCTTGACACGTTTCTCGTACTCTGGTACGCGTTTTCGAAAAGTTCATGACCTTGGCATAAACACATGTAGGCAAATATGTCTATCGTTTACCTCCATGTTGTCGACTTTAGATATGAAGTGTAGAACTAACTTTCTGTGTGCGAAATCGCGAAATGGCTCCCCACCCCCTCTCCACCGCCATGAGGAGGATGATGATCAGCCATGATAGCTGAAAGGTAGTGACTGGTAAATTATGCGCTGTGAAGGTAAGGACAGTTCCCAATGCCTAAAAGGTCATCGGACCGACGTCGCATTGGGAAAGTACATGTTGTTGTTAAAAAGCAACATCGCCGTTGTCTTACAATGAAAATCTCGCTTTTCATAAAAGTCGACTTTCTGTCTTTTGCGTGAGCTAGGCGCCCAACATTGCTTTCCTAAGCTATCACGGTCGATTCGTCTCTGAACTAAATGCGAGCTTGTCCTCAGCAGACGGGAAGGTCTTAATGCGGATTTTAAAACGATGATGATGATGATGATGAAACGTTATTTTTCAACGGTAAAAAGTTTTGACAGAAAACAAATCGTCATTTTACAAACTTGCCGTTGCTAACACTTACAGCATGAAAAGAGAAAACTATTATATATATATATATATATATATATATATATATATATATATATAATATATATATATATATATATATATATATATATATATATATATATATATATATACAAAACAGAATTGCATCACTATATACAGAAAAAATAATAAAACTCATCACACACACATGCACACACGCACGCGCGCGCCGCACACACATACACACACACGCACAAACCATCACGAGCACACACACGCGCGCGCGCACACACACATATCAACCATCTGCATGAAATACATGAGGTACAGGAAATATTGCAGTACCTGATAAGTACTAAGTTTGACTCGTCAAGTAATCATAAAGTTTTGTTTTAAAAATTCCTGGTGAGGTTATGGTAATATATACGAGATCAAACGAGACCGATACACCAGTGGCAAAACATCTTCGCGCCCACAACGGCCGCAGTGGGCCCGAGGACCTTTGTTTACTGGTTGCGCGGCGTAGTCATGGAACCCGACCAACGAATAGTGCCGTCGTTTTCCAAAAGCCTGTAAATCCATTTTTGAGATAAACGACATTTTCATTGTTACACAGTGGAAATATCGCTTTTCTCAAAATTTGGACATCGTTTCTGTGGGCCAGTAACGGTAGAATAAAAACGCAGCATTTGAAGTCATGATGATGCAGCACCTGCCGTTATCAGTCTCGCGAGCCCATGCAGAAGCTTTGACTCTTCTGACTCTTGCAATGCTTATCAGATTCTACCCTCGACCGACCATGGTCCACTGCCGTGGCTACAGATAGCCTTCGTAAAATGTTGAGTTTAATTCAAGTACACAGAGGCCGAGCAAAAGAAATGCGACATTTTTGGAATCATGGGAAACACGAAAGTGTTTCCAATGATTCCAAAAATGGAGCATCTCTTTGGCTCCTTAGTGTACTTCCCTCACAGTTGATCAGTCTCTCTGAGCATTGCTCAATCTATAATATCATTATTCTACAGCTTTAAACCAATCAAGTAATTTTCTCAATGTTGATCTATCCGACACAACCTCTTAGTAGTACTTAGTTTATTGTACGCAGTACGTTCTCGCGCGGTCACGTGTTAAGCCAGACTTGTCTCACCATCGATCTATTTCTCGCAATCTCTGAGGAGTGCTTAGCTCCCATTGTGTCCCATTAAATTTAATTATCAGACGTTTGCAAACGAAAAGCATTCGAATCGATACTGAACAAAATCACGGCAGCATACAACGCTGATAATAAAGGGGGATCATTCGACTCCATTACCAATGGTTGGCAACAGCATAAAGGTTTGTTTCCATATATACTAATGGTCAAAACTTAAGGGCCACCCCACTTTTTGTGTCATTGTTTATCGTCGCAAGTACACTAATAAAATACAATGTTCTTTCGATACAAATGGGTTAAAAGTTGACCTTAGACAATCCACTGTACAGGGAACAATAGACAACCATTCATCAATTTTCGCAAACGTGTCAAATGCACGTGAAACATCGTCATTTTATTTGTGTGAAAAGCTGTGCGATATTGGCAAGCGTACCAGAGGCAGGCAGGTGGAAAAACTCGGTAAAGTCGTGATGCACGTGCTAAAGGGGTCAGTCGTGAACACTGAGCACTTCTGTTTCGCTACAAATACCGGTACAGTATGGGCATAGTTGTCACTTTCCTAACCATGCCACCATGACGAAGCCTAACGCCAGTAGATCAAGGCCGGGCGCTAGCATAGCTGCAGGATGGAATTTCCGGACGAGAAGTTGGGAGACGTTTTGGGGTGTCCCATTCAGTGATCCAGAGGTTGCTGACACGATTCCAAGAAACTGGAAGGGCAGAACGACGACCCTGCTCAGGACGCCCGCGCTGCACCAGCAGAAGGGAGGACATATACCTCTGTGTGGCGGCTCTGCGCGACCTAACTGTCACGTCAACCACTCTGCGACGTCAACTGATGCAAGCTGCAAACGTCAACGTCGGCAGAAGCACAGTCTACCCTCGTCTGCGCGAAAATGGCCTGGCTTCAGGCAGAGCAGCAGTGAGAATACCCCTCACTCCAGCTCATCGCAGAGCCCGCGTTGCTTGGTGTCGTCAACATGTGAGGTGGAACAGACTCCAGTGGACTTGGGTTCTGTTTACTGATGAGTCACGGTTTACTGTGTCCTTCAACGACGGCAGGGTGAGGGTCTGGAGACGCCAGGACGAGCGATTCACAGATGGATGCGTCCAAGAGGTGGATCGCTACAAAGGAGACTCAGTCGTGGTTTGGGCAGGCTTCAGCAGGGAAGTCAGGACCCCCCTCCAGGTCATCCGAGGCACCCTGACTGGACTGCGCTATCGGGACGAGATTGTGCAGCCCCTCATCCAGCCAGCTCTCCAAGCCATAGGCGACAATGCTGTTCTCCAGGACGACAACGCTCGACCTCATCGCGCCCGTGAGTGGCCAGCTCGTTCACCTGATCTAGCTCCCATCGAGCACCTCTGGGACGTGCTGGGGCAACGTGTAGTCAGCAGCCACCCCACCTTAAGGCGTCCCCCAGGTGACTCAGTTCCTGCATCAAGTGTGGGAAGCGATCCCACAAAATGTTCTCCGAACCTTGGTGAACTCCATGCGTCAACGCTGCATTGAATGCTTGGCTGCAAACGGTGGGTACACTCACTCGCTACTGACTGGACCAGTCTTGTGTGACTTTTCAAATGAGGGGTGGGTGAATATTCTAACGTACTGCTGTTGTTACAATTGCTTGATTTACTCAAAACTTAAGTGAAATTGTTACTGAATAAATTAGCAAAGTACGGACTCCAGGTATTGTTACATTATTTGTGTGGTGTTGTCGGTGCGTCAAGTGGCCCTTAAGTTTTGACCATTAGTATATATAGCTGCTCCACAACAGCGCGGCAGGCGACACGGCAAAACAGACGCTGAGTAGAGGCGGAAAAATCACTTCCTGTATTTCTATTTAGCGGCGTGACAGGTTGCATCGCACCCTTATTTAACTCCTTGTGCCCGAGGTACAAAATACTCACATTTTGGAATTATCCTCTGAGGACTGCATTACAATTCAGGAGACAGATCGCCCGTGATAGTTCAAGGGTGGTGGCAGAATAGCTTGGCGCCCATACGAGGTACGAAATACCCACATTTTGGAGTTATCCTCTGAGGACTGCATAACAATTCAAGAGACAAATCGACCGTGATAGTTCAAGGGTGGTGGCAGAATAGCTTGGCGCCTATGGGCGCCAAGCTATTCTGCCACCACCGTTGAACTATCACGGTCGAGCCATATCTTGCTGTGGTGTGTCGCGGGCAGAATGAGTCAAGTAGTTTAGAACTGTTGTGATTT
>BTPG01000002.1:140034625-140119625 GCA_036245525.1 Semisulcospira habei | reverse complement strand
TTTTAAAACAAAAATATTATATTACATTATAAAATGAATCAAGACGAATTACTTCTTCTAAACGATATCAATACTGTAGAAAACAAAGACTTGGACTCGAAAAAAACAGCGTCTTTTGTCTGTAATTGTCTCAGGCAAGTCAAAAGGTCACAGGTCAAGGGTTAAAACCAAGGTCAAGGTCACCAGCCACAAGGTCAAGGTCAAAGGTCAAGGTCATGGGTCAAGGTCAGAGGTCACGAGGTCGATGGCACTGGAACCAAAAAATGGTAAAAGTCCGCTCCTGGTCTTTTTCCAGTTGCTCTCACAGAGTCAGCTATAACCCAGGTTCAAGTGCACAATTCGCCTTCCCTGTGAGAGCTTTTGGTGTGGCCTAGGTTTTGGTTTGTTCCGCCCACCCCAGACGGGAATCTACCAAGACTCGGCTGCCCGAAACGAAAGTGTAGATGTCCCAGAGGTGTTTGGAACAAGCAAGGGAGTTACAACCCGGGTTTTTGTGCACAAATAACTCCCTTGTTTGTTTCCTAGGCCACTGGACCACTCACGGACCCACAATGAATAGAAACATTTTCATTTATATACCCCTACATTCTCCTAAAATAATTAAGTTGGTGAAGCAAAAAAGTAATACCAAAAAAAATTATATTTGTATTAAAAGACAACAATAATCACACATTTTTAAACAAAAATCAAATAATAACATCTTTATACTATTATCTATCATAATTATTGACACATCTTACCTTTTATTTTTTATGAAAAAATATATATTTTTTAGTCAAAAATTAAAACATAATTTAATAAAGCAAGGGAAGTAACTTTTTGTCTTACCAAAATTTTCTCAAAATTACTTCCCTTGTATAAACTTATATTCAACAAAGGGAAGTAATCTAAAATTTTGTTACTGAACAGGTGGTGATTCCTTCCCTTTTACTGAACAAAGGGAAATAATCTGTTATTATTTCTTATACTGATACTGAACAGAGCAAATTCTCTCCCATGTTGTTACTGAGTCTAGATTATTTTCTGGTGTTCAAGTCATGGGTAAAATTATCAAGTTACTGTCTATGTTACTGTCTAGATGTTTTTAAGTAAATTACAAGTACTTAATAAGGTAATTTATAAACCAGCAAGTAACTTTGTAAGTACCTTTGAAGTTAGTTGGCGTAAGTAATTATAAGTGACTTAAAACAAGTTCTTATAAGTGTCTTAACATAAGATCTTGTAAGTTCTTGATGCAAGTCAGCAAGATACTCGGACAGATTTCCCAAGATACAAGGACAATAAAAAAACTTTTTTTTTAGTAATAGTCAGGTGGTGGTGGTGGTGCTGATGGGGTTAAATAGTTAGGTGGCATGTCATTTTTCTGTGAAGTGTAATGAAAAAATAAATGATTATTACCAAATCTGATTTTTATTTGTTTAAAAGATTGTGTAGTTTTTTTGTGGTTTCCTGAACACCGATCTGTTTTCCCATCTCTAAAAAACTAGCTTTCAGTTCTTCAATATTTACGGGAGATTGACTACTCATTTTATTTTGTATTTCAGACTTCTGTTTCTTGTAATTATTTAAATCATCCTGGACCCGCTTAAATTCTTCGTCATCAATAAAATTATCATTCAATGCCTTACTGATAATAAGTTTTATACTACTCAGCTTTGCACCCGCCAAAGTACTCAATGCTTCATGTTTTTCTAATTTTGTGTGAAACCTCTTGTTCAAGGCCTCCAAACCAAAGCATGTTAGACATGTAGCAACGCTGATAGCCTCAATTGCTATTCCAGCCAAACTCCCAATTCCTGTGGCGAACAGAGCTATACCTCCTACAGAACATGAAGCTGAAACTGCACCAATAGCCATAGAAGTGTTTTGAACAGAATTAAATACTGACTTATACCTCCTTTTGCACCGTGAGTACTTAGCCTCTTCTCCTTCCAAATATTTCAAAGCTTCTGTAATATTATTTAATCTGAATGCATCTGCCTGTAATGTTTTATCTGAAGCAATTGGCACAGCTGTCACCTGAGGATCAGGCGCAAGTGATGTTTTAGTCATCACATTTGTTTCAGTCGGCTCAAGCGTCGGTATTTGTGGATACAAGTTCACCATTTTTTATTGACAAATATTTTTTTAATCAGCAATTACATTTTGCAACTCTTCAAAAGTATACAATTTGCTGGCATAATAAAATGCAACAAGATCAATGTGTTCAAGGTTTATGTAAGTTAGACGAACAAAAGTTGTTTTGTCAACCACCACCTTGACAGTGGGAATACTGCTTGAAACATTAATAACATCATTATTTTTTGTAATGGCAATAAAGACCTTTGATGATTCTGTTACTGTTTCATTCCATGTAAGTTTAATTCCTTGTGCAATTTGAGCCTCTTTAGCAGAAGCAACAGATTTCATGATAATTTCAAATACTATTGTCGCTTCTCTAGCCACGACTAAGCTTGCTGGCATAAACACAACAGAAGTATCTGATCTACCCTTTCTAGTTGTAAGAAGATATCTTCGTCTTTCATAATTTTCAACTTTCAGTTTTTCTCTGCTATTGTTGTCTAGGGCAAAACTTGGAACAAGGCTTACAATAAGCGGCCCAGAATTAACAACCTTCCTAAACACTAAGGCGCCTTCATCATCAGTGTATACATAAGGACTAATAAATTCAATCTTTATGTCCCAGTCAATTGTTGGAGGTGGTGCCGGTACAGGTGAAACAACCCACTTATTTCCCACATGTATTAAGTTGTAAGGCGCATTATTTACAGGTGGAGTAGGTACAGTAACATCACGCAGCTGACCAAGTTTAGGAATCTGTTTTTCACCATCTTTCATGTCAACAATTACTTTCCTCTTGTACATGCCATTTGAATCAAGTTCAAAACCATATATTTCTCCAATTTCCCCTTCCTTCTCAAAATCCTGCACGTCTGCCAAATCTTTTAACTCTGTTACTGGACACGCAACTGGTATGATTCTAGGCTTTGGACCAAGACCACTCATTTTTTATAAACAAAAATAAAATTATTTAATTTCCAACACAACACTAAAATCATGCATCACAACTGGTTTGCCATCCTGATTAGTTACAGATAAACACAGTGACTCAAAGAAACTAGAACCTAATTTCTTAAACTGCAAATTAGGAAATCTAACAACTACACTTTCACAATACGGAGCAGTTCCAGTAGGTAAGCATCTCAACAAAGTTGATGGTTTTCCATTGTGTACATTTTCAGTCGTGTTTAGTTCTTTTAAATAAACATTTAGAAATGTGTGTACTGACAAATGAACAGGATATGTTCCAGTTATTTTAGTTACAACTGACGTATAATACCATCCACTAGTACCATTATCTGTAAAACCCATTACCCAATTTACAGGCATTGTATTTCTGTCTATTAAACCAAGTAAATATGCAAGTTCAGTTGAAAATAAAGGTATAGTGCCTGTAGGAATTTCTAATTCAACAAACAAGTTAGCCTGATTTAAAGTTGCTTTAATTTTTAAATTATTTTGAAACCATGTAGCTAAAGTACAAAAGTCATAATACCCAGATGGTATAAAGTGTGTATTAGTGTCCAAGCCACTATTACCAGCATTAACATAACTCATATAAAAACTTGTATTATCCGTTACATTAAACCACTTTACTGTATAAAACATTTCATGGATAGCCACAGCCTTGTTACCATCTCGATTATCAATCCCATTAGTTAACCACACTGGTTTGCTTGTGTCAAGATTTGTTAAGGTAATGAACATTTTTATTATCTCATATAAAAAAGGATGGAATTTAAATCACCAACCATTACCACTACAAATGCATACCAATTTAATGTGGATGCCAAATACAATGTTGCACCAACCTATGAACAAAAAATAATTCAACTAAATCAGCTTGATATAGCTTTGTCTGAAGGAGATTTATTTCAAGTAAAAGTACCAAATCCATTTGACCATTACCTAAACCCTCCAATAACAGATGACTCAACTGCAAAAAGGTGGTCATCAAGCCCACTACAGATGTTTCAAAACCAACTTAACTTTGCTATACTATGCTCAACTACAGGCTGTGGCGTTTCTTTTACAGACCATTTGAATCACCCAAACAAACTGATTAAGTCTGTCTATCGTTTCCACATGTATTACCAGCTTAGAAGAATACTATCAGAACTGCATACACCATTACCAACTGAATCCAGTTTTAATCAGTTTAATAATCCCATGGATATGAAAGCATTTGAACGCATCTGTAATGAATTTAACATCAGTACAAAGTATGACTTTACACAAAAACTTGATGATCACAAAGGCATGGGAACATTGTATTATGCTATGAGTCACAGACAATACCCTCAAGATTATTACCCTCCCTACACTTCATTCTCATCAAAATCACAAGTCTGGTTAGGATCAATAGAGCAGAAACAGTCAAACGCCTGGACCACATTTATTTTAGATAAATCTGACGGGTTTACTCAAGCAGGAGTTGAGCGCGTAAATGAGTCTATCAGAACATATGTCTGGTGTTTACTAGGAGCACAATCATTAACAAAATCAAACATTTTGAATGGAAGTGGTAAATTTGAAGCACAAAAACAGTTTCTTGCAAATCTTGAAGATTCAGTAAATTCATCAGTTGATCTCCCATCAAGCATACAGCGTTACCAAGATGTTTTAAGATATGCCAGATCAAAAGTTGACTTTGTAGTTGGTATTGGGTTATACATGTTGCCATCAAACCTTCAACTTCAAATGGGGACAATAACAAATTATAATAATGAAATCATTGTCGCTGGTCGTGATCAGAAATTAGGACTCAATCAATCTGTAAACTTGGGGGCCACAACCACACACGTACAGTCATTAAAATCATTACAGACGGTAACACCCCCGACCCCGGCCCCAACACCGGCACTCATACAATCAGTACAGTCAACCCCTGACACACATGAGTCGGAAAGAACTGCATTGGTAATAGGTCTAACAGGATTAGGGGTTTTACTTCTTTATCTGTTTCATTAAATAACCCACTATTAACCCTCCTACTGTCACCAAAAAGACCCACACATGTTCTGCCATAAACCCTACTGCCTTTGCCGCTGTACTAATCAGCCAACTGACAACAGTGCCAATTATGCCAGGCAAAGCGTCCATTGCTTTCACAGCCAATTTCTTAAGCAAGTCTGATATGTGAGACAGTTGTTTCTTTACCCACGACTGTAAGTCTTTTGGATCTGTGGGGACTGGGGTTGGTGGTGCTGGAGGTGGAGAACCACCCCAGGAGACAGCCAACACAACTGTACTGATAATAAACCCCAGAGCTGTAATTAAACTGGCAATTGTGATACCCTGTTCTCTGAAAAGTGTTTTTAGTCTCTCAGCCAGAGTAGTGTCTTCGTGAAGTATTTTTTGAATAGTTTCTCTAATTCTGTTCACCTGTGTTTTCAGTTTTTCTTTTCCAATTTCAACTACTTCTAACCTCGCTGATCTTTCTATATACAAATCTTTTAATCTGTGTTGTATTCTTTCTTTCATTTCTGCATCAAGATTTCCATTGTCTGCTGTAGCCAGTTTCTCTTTTTCACGTTCTATGTGTTTATCAAGCTCACCCAGTTTGGCAACATTGTTTACCATATCACCTCTTATCGTCTGCATTAATTTATTCAACCCTATAATCTCTCTCATTGACAAAGGTGAGTCATCTATTGTTTTCATTACTTCGTCAGTAAATGAGGTTTCTTGTATCACTGTGTTTGCTATTTCTGGTAGGCTTGTTACTGGTGCCATTTCAATCTGTTGCCCTGTTGGCAACTTTGTTTGCGTGTCTTGAAGCATACTAACCAGTCTTGGGGGAACAGGAGACCCTCCAATACCAAGATACCTTGCCAACCCAGAGTTACCACCGACTTCACCTTTAATTGTACTTAAAGCCCTAAACTTAGAAGGATTATTTTTATGTGTTAGATATATTTTCCCTCTGTCTGTATTTACGAATAAGTGTCCTTTATCATATTCAAACTGATTAGGATCTATTACATCTGGGCGCGCTCCAACACTGTCATAAAATGAGTTTACTTTGTCTTTTAACAGTTCATGATGCATACTACTACTACTAGTTACCATTCCAGTCATATCTGTGATACTGGTATCTGAGACATTCATGTCATCCATTTTAAAATCTTCATGATTAAATCCTCCCGCTGCCATTGTTTTATTAATTTATTATTTTTTATTGTGCATAATAAAAATGACACAGATTTATGGATCAAAGTTAGACCCATTTAGAAAACTACGTGAGCCCCTGGGTGTTAAGGGCATTCGACAAACAATAGTCATCACAAACAATCCAAGTACCATAGACCAGAACCAAACACTTACAGTCAAGTTTCCAAACCTAGGTCCCAGTGACGTTATTGTTCCTGGCACTGCACGCCTTGCTTTTAATATTGAACTATCATCAGACGCAGACGTGAACAGAACACTAGTTAACAATCTTGGCAGAGCAATTGTTAGAACTATTAAAGTAAAACTTGAAGGACAGGAAGTGTTTAGTCTTGATGACTCCGATGTATTCTACTGTTACAAAGATCTGTGGCTTACAAGAGAAGAACGAGAGGATCGTATTTACCAAGGCATACAGCCAGATAATGTTGGGAAACTTCGAATCGACGCCGGAGATAAAGTAACTAATACAGCCATGGATGTTATAATGGCTGAAACATATGGATCCAGATTCTACATTCCACTTGAGTTTGAAATCCTAACAGCTCATCTGCCTTATTATCAAGGAGCACTGAATGACCGTCTGAGCTTTGAACTAACTTTCAATGACTACTCCAAAGTTATAAAATCATCTGCCACAGATGCAACATATAAGATCTCTAACATTTCCTTGGAATATGAAATTGTTACACATACTGAACTAGCCAGACTCATTCAAAATCTATACCAGTCAAGACTTCCAATTTATTATGACCGTGTGATTAGACATAGTTTAATACCCAAAGACAAAAGCGACCCAATGTGGAACATAAACTTGAACACGCCTGCCAGGTCACTGAAAGGTATTCTTATGTTGTTTGTTGAACCGGTGAGTCCATACAAAAGAGATTCAGAAAAATTCTACAATCCTAAGATTACACATTTGTCCTGCACAATTGAAGGCCGCCCTAATCAAGTGTATGCATCTGGAATGTTACCTTATCAACACTACGATGAGATCACAAAGTATTTTGCAGGAGGAAGGATTAGAGATAAACCTGCAAACATTGCGTGCAAAGATCTACATCTGTATGATGTTAGGATCGGACAATACCTTACAAACAAGTATGCACTGTGGCTAGACCTGCGTAGTACAGATGACGATTATCTTCATGGGTCAGGACGAACTGTCGAGAATGGTAGTGATGGAATAACAATTCAGATACAAAAGAAGGTTGAAACTGCTGCAGCCATAAACATATATTTGTATCTAATTTATGACGCACAACTCAATATTGCAGAAAGCAGACTAAGTGGACACATATATTAAAATTATATTGTGTATTAAAATGAACTTAATGACACTCGATCCACACTGTGGATTGTTTTGTGGTGCCACAGGGTGTGGGAAAACTGAATTTGTTCTTAACCTATTACAAACAAGATACATCCACCATTTTGAAAACATTGTAATATTTTGTCCTACGATCAAACACAACAAAGCTTATCACAACCGTTTTTTTATTTGGACTGATCATAACATTTACTTAGTTGACCCTAAAAAGAAACTGAATGACTACCTGCTTTATTTTTACAAGCAATTTGAAGGACAGTCAACTTTATTTATTGTCGATGATTGCTCTGCAGAGAAAGACATTGTCAAAAAGAGAAATACTTTAGCAGAACTTGCCTTCAGTGGTAGACACGCAAACATCAGTGTTTGGATTCTCACTCAGAAATATAATGCTGTACTAAAAGATTTTCGAGAACAGTTAAAGTTTATCTGTTTGTTTTACTGTAAGGATCGTGACAGCTTCGAAGACTGTCTCAGAGAAAACGATGTCATTCCAAATAAGCAAGAACGGGATGATGTAAAAAATAAACTGATCTCAACTAAGCATCTAAAGCTCATTTTAAAGACAGATCAACCCACTGGATATGGGCTAGTAAATTAATTTATCTTTTGGGTTTGTCTATAAAAATGACGGACGGACAAGAGGATCAAAATTGGCCTATTGGTAAATTCATGGATATTACATCGAGTTTCAGGGGTTTTATGCTTATTAGTGACTTAAAAACACAAGTTAGACGCCCTTTTTCAACACTCCCAACACCGATGAAGATGTACATGACATATAGTTTTTATCTTGGATATTCTAATAATTTTCCATGTTATAATAATAGGACAAGTGATTTTTTAGTTTATGATGCTAAATCTGACTGGTTTAAGATTAACCCCACCCGGGTCTGCCCTGGGGGACTTGGGTGGGGTTAGGTATTTTTTAGTTCCCAGGGTCACCCTGGTCAGCCCCACAGGGTGGGTTTTTCTCTCTATTCTGGGGCATGTGTTTCTGTCTACCCGAGGTCCATTCACCTGTATTTGCCTTTTTAAAACTCTCCCTACTGTCTGCACTGCCTGTAGCTCTTGATATTGGATGTGTGTTGCTAAATGGTCTTAGCTTTATTTATGCCCCATGTTGTAGGTTTATTTAATGTATTTGACCGGCTGGCGACATACATTCAATTTTCTGTTTAGTTTTTTTTACAAGCAGTGCAGGCACGTCCTGAGAAAGCCTTGTTGCTGTCGGGACGTTAAGCAATGTACAATCAATCAATGGTTTAAGATTATGTGTTTACAAATATACAATCAAATAAAAAAAGAAAATAAAAATGTTAAATTTATTACTGTTAATAAAACAATATTACACATGCAAAAGCTTGAACATGATACAACAGAAGACATATCAATGAAGTGGCTTATTAGTTGGTGATTAATTTTGTCTATTATATAGATTTTAGTCAATAAAGTGCCATTTTCATTATATAATTTTCTATTTATTTTTTTGTCGGACAAATAAAAAAGATGGACAACCATCAAAGATTAAGAAACGTGTTTCACACAATTGACTTACCTATATCTAATTATTTTAATGTATATGAATCAATAGAAAGCTCTTTTACCATAATACAAGAAAATCTTCTTTCTGGTAGTATAAAAATTCAGATTGTTGCAAAAATAGAATTTAGAAGGGAATCTGGACAAGTTATTATTTCATATATTTCAACGAGACAACACACAGTTAATTCGAGAAGAGAATTAAAAAGAGTGTTTAGAGAAAGATTGTTGCCTGACTTTCTTGAAGCAATTGATAGGGCAAAAATAAGTGGATCTGGTTGGCATGAAGGTTATGTACTTGAACTTCAACTAAAGCAGTCAAGATATCATCCTATTTTAGGCAAATCATGGATACCACTGCCGGCAGAGGTTGCAAACAAAAAGGCTGTAGTCAATATTCAAAACAATGATAATTTATGTTTTATGTGGTGTGTGCTTGCCAAACTGCATTTTGTAAAAATAAAACCTGATCGTGTATCTAACTACACCAAATTTGTAAACGAACTCAACTTCAGTGGTATAGATTTTCCTGTTAAAATAGAGGATATAGACTTGTTTGAAAAACTAAATCCTGGTATATCTGTAAACGTGTATATATGGGATAATGACTCTGAGAACAAGTTACAACCAATTAGAGTGTCACCAATTGCCCCAACCTACGGACAGTCAGAAGATAAGCATGTTGACATGTTACTAATAAGCTCTGGTGATAACTTTCACTACACAATTATCAGAAGTATGTCAAGACTAATTCATCATACAACAAAACATGATGGTAAACAGGAATTTTGTAAAAAATGTTTACAAAGGTTTTCTTCTATTGCAGTAGCACACAAACATGTTTTAAATTGTAGGTCTGTTGATGACGTACAAACAGTACTTAAGTATCCAGAGCCTGGTACTAAAGTACATTTTTGTAACTATAAAAATCAGCAAAAGCTACCATTTGTAGTGTATGCTGATTTTGAATCACTGGTTGTTCCATATGATGGTCCTGTTCCAGATTCATTACCAAAGACAATAAAGTTGAGTGATCAAGTAGTGTGTTCTTTCGGGTATATTTTTGTTATGTCAGACGGTCAGCATTCAGAACCTGTTATTTACAGGGGAAAAAATGCATCAGCTATGTTTTTGTCAGAAATGAGACAACTGTATAACAAGGTATTTGATTATTTGAAAAATTGTCAAAAGACTTTGGTTATGACAGAAGAAGACAAACATAATTTTGATACAGCTGAGATGTGTTGGATTTGTGAACAACCTTTAGAGGGTGATAAAGTTCGTGACCATGATCACATAACTGGGCGTTACAGAGGAGCTGCACATAATAATTGTAACTTGTTATTAAAAATAGATCCTAAGACATACAAGTTACCAATCTTTTTTCACAATCTGAAGGGATATGATTCACACATTATCATGCAGGCTGTAGACGAGTCGTACAAAAAAATTAGTTGTATTGCCCAGACAACTGAGAAATACTTGACTTTTAGGTTAGACAAATTAGCATTTTATGACTCCATGCAACATTTGTCTTTAGGTCTTGCTAGTCTGGCAGAAGGACTGACTGAGTATCCAATAACAAGTAAATATTTTGAACCAGACTTGATTAAGAAAGGTGTCTATCCGTATGAGTACATCGATCACTGGGTAGTTTTTGAAGAAAGGAGTCTTCCACCAAAAGAAAATTTTTATTCTACACTAATTGGTAAAGGTATTTCTGACTCTGAATACCAACATGCACTTGATGCGTGGGATAAGTTAGGATGTCAGACAATTGGTGATTACCACGATCAGTACTTGAAAGCTGATGTTTGCTTGCTAGCAGATGTATTTGAAAGTTATCGTGAAAAGGGTTTGTTGCACTACAGTCTTGACCCTGCTTGCTACATAACTAGTCCTGGCATGACATGGGATGCATTTTTGAAATCCAGTAAGATATTTATAGACCTGTTGTATGATCGTACGATGGGTGAAATGGTGGAACGTGGATTGAGGGGTGGCATTAGTATTGCAGCAAACAATTATGGCAAGGCCAACAACAAATATCTTGATGACTTTGACCCCTCAATGTCAAGGTCATTTATTACGTACTTGGATGCTAATAATTTGTATGGATTTGCAATGTGTGAATTGTTGCCATTAAAAAACTTTTGTTTGTATGATTTGTCACAGTATGGCATAAAAAAATTAACAAAATATATTATGGATCGAGGTCAAAATGATGAAAAGGGTTGGATCTTTGAAGTAGACTTAGAGTATCCACGCCATTTACATGATTACCATAATGATTATCCATTAGCAGTTGAGAAACTGAGTTTGACTGGGAAAAAAGAAGACACCAAACTTGTACCAAATTTAAATGACAAATTCAATTACGTTTGTCACTACCGCTGCTGCAGTTTTACATCAGACATGGGTTAGTATTAAAGAAAGTTCACAGAGGAATTCAATTTGATCAGAGTGCTTTCATGAAAGATTACATAATGAAGAACACAACCCTTCGTGCCAGAGACGGTAACACTGCATTTGACAAAGACTTCTTTAAGCTTATGAACAATGCCTGTTTTGGCAAGACAATGGAAAATCCTCATCACCGCAAAGATGTGAGACTAGTCACAACTGAATCGGGCGCAATTAAACTTACAAGTAAGCCTCAGTACACAGGGTATAAAGAATTTCATTCATCATTGTATGCTGTGTCACTCAAAAAAAAGATTGTTAAACTGGATAAGCCAGTATTTATAGGTATGGCTATTCTGGAGTTGTCAAAATTATTAATGCTTGAATTTTATTATGATTACTTCAAACCAAAGTATCCTGAGTGTCGATTGTTATACACTGACACTGACTCTATGATCATTGATGTGCCTACTGAAGACTTTTATGAAGACATGAAAACAGAGTTACACATGTATGACACGTCTGACTACCCAAAAGACCATCCACTGTTTAGCACACAGAATAAAAAAGTGCCTGGTAAGTTTAAGGATGAACTGAATGGTGTACCAATAGTTGAGTACGTTGGACTGAGATCCAAAATGTATTCTATACTGCACCAGAAGGGAAGTCAGTCGAAAGCCAAAGGTATCAAGAAAACAGCAATAAAAAATAAAGACATTCGACATGAACATTACAAGCAAGTGTTAGATGGTGCATTAATGCCTGATTATCCAAACAAGACACTAAGATCAAACAAACATAATATTGAAATGATTCAAACATATAAAAAGTCTCTAGCAGTAGGTGATACAAAAAGAGTGTTTCATAGTAAGGAAAAAGCTTATGCACCAGGTCATTACAGGCTCAAATTATCTGAAAAAATAGCTGATGAACTGTTTGATGAACTAATTGATGAATTGAAATTGTTAAAAATGAGTAACGGTGTCTGTGGGAATAATCTGTAATTCTTCTCTAACAAATGCCCTCTGGGGTGCAGGCTCATACAGATAATATATTGTTGCATTAGCTGAAGGAACTATTTTTTTTATATTATGAACAGATGTAGACCAAATTGGATCAGTTGCCCTACGTCTAACGTCATTTTCAGCCTCACCAGGTTGATACAAATATCTCACCTGTTTTGTAAATAAGTTAGTGTCTGGAGGTGTTGTTGTTGTTTTTATTTCTGATGGTATTGTTTTCAATTTAATAGCATCAACAGGTTTAGGGTGACCCTCATTATTCATTGCTTTTATTACAGACGGTAATCTTTTAACCCACTCAGTGTTACGTGTGTCATGCATGAGTTCCTTAGAATACTGATAGCTAAAAAGTCTCTCTGATAATTGTTTATTGAAATTTTCTACAATAGCCTGTGATCTATGCAAGCCCGGTATGCCTCGCCGCACTAGCACTCCATGCTTTGCAAATAACTGATTAACAGCGCCTTTAAATTCACTCCCATCATCAACCTGCACAAGCCTAGGGTATTTTAAAGGACCTCGACTATATATTTTTGATAATGCAGTGGCCACTGTTACAGCTTTTTTGTCAGTTATGGGTTCTGCATCCTTATACCTTGAAGCTATGTCAACAACAGTTAATGCATACTTGTATCGTTTCTTTCTTATTGTGTCATGCGGAAGAAACAGGAGGTCCATTTGGTGTGTGTCATTAGGTGATGTGTTTTCAAAATGAGGCCTTGTTATTTTTCTTGGAGCAGGGAGATATATCTGCCAAATTGCCTGTTTTTTAAGCCACTGTTTTATTTGGTTAACATCTCCACCCACAGCAGCATGTAATTTTTTTTATTGCAGTATTCCCTTTCCAGTAGCCAATTGGGGAGTAATATATTTTTGATAGTTTAGCGTCTGCCATTTTTTCTAGCAATATAAACTCCTGTAAAATATACTAATGTCATTCCTACTAAAACAAATATTATTTCTCCATTTCTTTGTTCTTGGCTTGGTTGGTAATAGTCACTAAGTTTTGGTTGTGGAATAGACATGTCTTCACCATTAACAAGATAGTATTCTTTGATCGCGTCATCAACATTTGAAAATGTATGCTGTGCATGACCCTCAAGTTTTAGTTTTTCATTAATAAAATCAAGTTTCTCAATTCTTTGCTTTTCATAATCTTGTTGAGCTTGAGCTAGTTTTTCAGATGCCTCATTGTGTCGCTTCATTTCTTCTGCTGATTCTTCTTTACTAACTTTTGAAAAGAAATAGTTTGATCCACTAAAAGCTAATGCGTTAATAACTGCACCGCCAATCATAACAGCTATAGTTGCCATATTTTTATTTACATAGAAATATTTTCTGGAATAATTCCTTGCTTGACTAGAAAATCTTTTGTTGCAATCGATGCTGTTATAACAACTACTAGTTTAGCACTGTCTTCAAAGTCTAATTTACTAAGGTCTGCTGATTTCATTTTGAGAAGACTTTTTCCCAGCATAGAATAAGCTACTGCTAGTCCACTTATTACAGCAGAGTGATAGACAAGGTTCATTAAGTTCTTTGTGTCGCTCATTTTCTTATACCATAAAAATTAAAATAATAAATTTATTTACTGCATGTAAAATGGGTCCAAAGGTTTTGGAACTGCTGGTAATGTGGAGACTACTTCTTTTGTTTTTGGAGTGTTTGATTTTTTGGACACTGTTTGAGTGTTTGGTTTGTATTTTTTATATAATTGGTAACCTACGTAACCAAATCCGACAACAAATCCAGCAACTATATATTTTGTAGTTGGTTTTTTCTCACTTTTGGGTGGTTGTGTTGGTTCTGATGGAAGTGGTGATGGTGTGTTAGTCTTTTCTGTTAATGCTCAAAGCTGTAATTTCTTTTGTCTGTTATATTCAGCTAATCTTTTTCCAGCCTCTATTCTACCTGGGCTTTTAGTCTTAGTCACTGTTTGAACCTGTGTCAAGACATGGCTCTGTTGTGGAGTCGTCTCGTCCATTTTCTTCTAATTTAAAATTTATTTTAGAAAAATCAATATGACTACTAGTAACAAGTAAGGTTACAGCAGGCGCAAGATAATTCCCAAACTTGTAAAACATAAGGCATGCTAATTTGCCTATTGAACTTGAAACTATGGGGTTGCTTTCAAGGTCGTGTGAAAGGTTTTCACTATCAACAGGTAGGAAGTGACTTACAGCTTTTGTATATAGGCAGACAAGAGATCAACTTAAATCACGAGTCATTAGTGAGGCAATGTGATTTTCATATTTTGAATGAAGCTTGATTAGCTCGTCAGAGCTTAGAGATTCAATATCCTCTATCATGTATTGTCTACCCAGATAAGTCTTTGATTTGCCCGATACAATCACAGACAAAAGACGCTGTTTTTTAAAGTCTAAGTCTTTGTTTTCTACAGCACAAATATCACTTAAAAGAAGTAATTCGTCTTGATTCATTTTATAATATAATATAATAATTTTGCTTAAAGAAGTCAATGACAGCATTAATAATTTAGGTGGGGTGGGGGATCTGCCTTAATAATCGCAGGTTGGTAGCTAATCAAAAAACGTAGCTTTGAATAATTTCTGGAGTGGAACTAAAATGGCTAGGTAATAAAGGTATTGGTGGTAAGTGCTGGAGTTCGTTTGTCTAAATACGGAGAGGATCAAATAAATCTATAGATTATTGATTAGGTGGGTTTCAACTGTCTACTTATCTATCTCTCAAGCTAATCTGACATTACCCTTGAATTATCATGGTCGATCCACCTCCTGCCGTAGTGCGTCGGGACTCAGTGGGTTAAGTGATTAAGCGAATGATAGCCTTTAACTTTTTGATATAGGCCCATATGCTGCCTTGGTTTTGTCCGAAACAGTTTATATTTGCAAACTTCTGACAAAAAGTGTAACACAATGGCAGCTACGCACTATACTCGCTCAAAGTTTGCGAGAAATAGATGGTGAGAAAAGTGTTTGTCTGGCTTAAAGCCACGTGACTTGCAAGGTGCAAAATCACAGACTATCGCCAATGTCTCTTTGACTGCGGGCGCCACCTGTGAAGGAACCATCCACCTTGATGGCTTAGGGTAGTTATCAGTTCAGGGACGGCAAGTATGAAAAATTGGCGGCAAATGTTTTAACATGTTATTGTTAATCCGTCCATTAGGCTGACGCTCATGGAAAAGTACCAGGCTATATAGAGCTCCTAGCTAGGCACTACTCCTGAGATATCACTGTCGATCCATCTCGCGCTTCGGCATAGTAGGCTCCACACCGACGACTCTGAAATGTAAAAAAGAAAAAAGTGTTTGGCGAGAAAGTGGAGAAAATTAACAGAATAAAAGCGTGAGAGGAATTATCTAAAAATTTGACTCCAGTCATCTGGGAAGACAAATTTATCTGAAACAAACACCCAGCTTGACACGCATTAAGCCTGGTAGTGTTTAACCCTTTCCCTGCCGGAACACAACGAACGATGACCATTCGCAAGAGGCATAGATCCTCATGAGCCCCCGCAGTCGCGGGGGCTCATGAGGATCTATGCCTCATGCTGACACCAGGTTGCGTCCACGCTCCTTGTGACGGCTGTGCTTTTCTTGGCGTTGAATTAACCCATTCAGCCCTGATGCACTACAGCAGGAGATAGATCGACCATGATAAGTCAAGGTAGTGCCAGATTAGCTGTCGGCGCGGAGCTAATCTGGCACTACCCTTGAATTGTCATGGTCGATCCATCTCCTGCAACAGGTGCATAGTCGTTAGATGACGCCTCCAAAACTTGGGAACTACGTGCGCCGGGCTGAGTTAACAAAGATTTCAGAAACAAAAGTCTGCGTACACTGGGAGGAAAAGGGTTAAAAGCCTTTGATCGGATGACACACGATGCACTGGGATCAACACTTTACTAAATCGATGGGTGGCGCATTAACGTCAGTAACGGTTAATAAAGAATTATAGCACCTTTATGATGGCAGACGCCGGCCGCAGCTGCCCAGCGCACAGATGTGCGCGTGCCAGCCAGTGTTTTTTTTTTTTATCTTACCAGGCTCCGTCCATTTGTTCAAACAACCACATTTTAGCTGTAGCAGTCGGACAGAATATAACATTTCAAAGTCATCAGTCGTTACGCCTGTTGAGCTTGGAGTCTGGGGAGAGTTGTCTGTCGTGACTCCTGTTTAGCTTGTAGTCTAAGGAGAGAGTTGGAGAGAGAGAGAGAGAGAGAGAGAGAGAGAGAGAGACAGAGAGAGAGAGAGAGAGAGAGAGAGAGAGGTAGGGAGAGAGAGAGAGAGAGAGAGAGAGAGAGAGAGAGAGAGAGAGAGAGAGAGAGAGAGAGAGAGAGAGACTGAGAGAGAGAGAGAGAGAGAGAGAGAGAGAGAGAGAGAGAGAGAGAGAGAGAGAGAGAGAGAGAGAGAGAGAGAGAGAGGAGAGAGAGAGAGAGAGAGAGAGAGACAGACAGACAGACAGACAGACAGACAGAGAGAGTTAGTTAGTTGTCTGTCGTGACTCCTGTTGAGCTTGGAGTCTAAGGAGAGAGTTGTCTGTCGTGACTGTTGAGCTTGTAGACCGGGAAGACGGTTGGTCTTTCGTGACTGTTGACTTTGGAGTCTAGGTAGAGAATTTTATGTCTTGACTGCTGAGCTTGGAGTCTAGGGAGAGAGTTGTCTGTCTTGACTATTGATTTTGTAGTCCAGGACTAGAGAGTTGTCAGTCTGTCGTGACTGTTGAGCTTGGAGTCTAGGAAGAGAGTTGTCTGTTGTGACTGCTTAGCTTGATGTCCTGGAAAATAAAGAGTTGTTGGTCGTAAATGTTTAGCTTATCCCTTATTGTACCGTGGGAGAGTACGCCTGAATGAAGAAGAAGAAAAATGTTTAGCTTGGAGTCCAGGAAGAGAGTTATGTGACTGCTTAACGTCGAGTCTGGGAAGAGAGTTATCTGTCGTGACTACTTAGCGTCGAGTCTGGAAGAGAGTTATCTGTTGTGACTGCTTAACTTAGAGTGCTGGACGCGTCTTAAAGGGGATTACAACAGTGTAATGGCGAGTGCTCACTCGGGATTCACGTACATTCTTCTCGTAAACTTGCTGTGGGCTGTAATCGCCGATTTAAATGGAGACCTCACGACTGGTTTGGGATACGGAGAAGACAACTCTCCAAACACAGTGCCGGCGGCAGAAAAACGAGCAGCAATTTCTAGAATAAAGACTCACATTCGGGGACTGGCCACTGCACGCGAGAGAGTGCCACCATTTTGGACTGACGAGCTTGGGTCTGAAAAGGTAATTGTTTTGTTTATCTTTCACTTTTATGCAGTGACATGGGAATCCGGCCAGTTATTGTCTTCCAGCACGGAACAGGCCATCGGGCCGAAGTGGGCCGCAGTGCGCACTGCGGCCGACTTCAGCCCGATGGACTCTGCCGGCTTACTTGGCTGGCCATATTTCCTCTGTACATTATAAGTTATTGGTAGGAGGGGTTTGCTACACGGACCCTTGTAGGCCTGAGGGAGGTCATAGGAACCATTGTACCCCGAAGTCCGAAGGAACCATTGTACCCCGAAGGCCTGAGGGGTACAACGGTTCCTTTGACCTTCCTCAGGCCTACAAGGGTCCGTGTACCAAACCACTGGTACCAATAACTTATTTGTTTTCATTCCTCCACTAAAAGAAATCAAACTGAAATCGTCTGACCTGGATCACACAGGCACGAATGACGTGAAAATAACACATATGTTATTTAATAGACTTATGACGTAATATAAGATCTTTCATGACGTTGGTCGCGGGCATACTGTGGCCGACTTCGGCCCGATGGTCTTTGCCGGCGCACTTGGACTGTCCCTTTGACGTACCTCCTTTTTGACGTGGGCCATACGTCCTATGGACGGCCTTACCTACTGCTTGGGGCTTTCCTGCTAGATGCCCAATCGTCAGTTGTTACACTATAAGTGTATACGACCAATATCACGGTCGGGTAATTTTATAATTTCCCTTGATATGAAAATAACGAGGGTATAATTAGTACCACGGGCTCACGTGGAGTTGACAAGTGGCCGGCCCTACTAAGCTGGGACTAATGAATAAATAATGAGCCCTCGTTAGTAGTGAGGAACACAGACTCCTGCTGACAAAGAATAATTATGAGAGTCAGTAATAGGTTACTGGTCAGCTAAGATCAGAGGACGCTGGCCACCATAATAGATGTGGAATAATTAGGAGAGACAGTAATGGGTCCCTGGTCAGCTAAGATCAGAGGACGCTGGCCACCATAATAGATGTGAAATAATTAGGAGAGACAGTAATGGGTCCCTGGTCAGCTAAGATCAGAGGACGCTGGCCACCATAATAGATGTGGAATAATTATGAGAGACAGTAATGGGTTCCTTTGATAGCTAGGATCAGAGGACGCTGGCCACCATAATAGATGTGGAATAATTAGGAGAGACAGTAATGAGTTCCTTTGATAGCTAGGATCAGAGGACGCTGACCAGCATAATAGATGTGGAATAATTATGAGAGACAGTAATGGGTCCCTGGTCAGCTAGGATCAGAGGGCGCTATCCACCAGAGCAGATGGGGGATAGATTATGGGCGACAGTAATAGCTCCTTTGACAGATAGGGTCAGGGGACGCTGGCCACCATGATAGATGTGGAATAATATGGGTGACAGTAATAGCCCCTTTGAGTGGTTGAGACAAAGGGGCGATGCCCTCGGCCAGAACGGGTATATATAGTGGGGGCAACCACCAGAACGAGAGAGCTCACAACGAAGGGAACGAGATAGAGAGAGAGCTCGCACAATGATCAGAACGAGAGAGCTCACAACGAAGGGAACGAGATAGAGAGGGAGCTCGCACAATGAAGAGAGAGAGATAGATAGAGAGTACACAACGAAGAGAGAGAGATAGATAGATAGAGGGAGCTAAGAAGCGAGAGACCGAGCGCCGGTATTTTCGCCATTTTAGTATGCCATGCTAGTAGGTTGGTTGTGCCCAACCTATTAGACCCACGATGACCAAGAAATAAAAGACTCTTCTGGAAACACTCTTGTCTGGCTGCGTCTTCCATCTACAACACCTTGCGTGTGGCTGCGGTAGGGTAACACATTGGCTCAGCAGAGCTGTTGTTAAAGTAACAGAAAAAGCACAGTATTAGTTATTGGTAGCAGGGGCTTGCTGCACTGACCCTTGTAGGCCTTCGGGAGGTCAAAGGAACCATTGGTTCCTTTGACCTCCCTCAGACCTACAAAGGTCCGTGCAGCAAGCCCCTGCTACCAATAACCTATTTGTTTTAATTCCTCCACTATTTTCGTAAAAGAAATCAAGAAGAAATCTTCCGATCGAAATCACGCCAGACATGACTGACTTCAATGGAATATACATTTATGCATACTAGACGTATGACGTAATTTAAAATCTTGCATGTCGTTGCCGTCTCCAGTAGTGTGCCTGTTGTTTCGAACAACACTAAGTAACTTTGTAATTTAGAACGTTTTAGTGATCTTTCATAGAACAAAACTGGCAGTCCGCCATTGGTGGCTACAAGGGATTTTGTAGCGAGGTCACATGGTACGGTTTGCGTTAAAGGGTTTGGTCGTGTGACGTAGGAATGAAAACAATATCATTTATCTGAGATAAACGCGCAAATAATGACAAGAAATTTGCAGCCGTCATTCTGCTCTTTTTCGTTCTGGTAGTATCTTGCGTCCCATCAGACGTTTTATATTTTGAAGAATAAAAAAGAAAAGAAAAACGAATTGTCCCCTACCTCCCATGGAAATCTTCCTACGCAACAGCTTTCTTTTAGCTCTTTGTCGACGGATGTCGACTTTACCGCCGCGAGATTACTTCCCCTAGAACATTATCGGCGCCGAGACCCGCTCAGCCAAGGTTTGCTTGCTGTGCGTGCGCTTGGCTCTTTTTAGCTCTGAATGTGTGATTATAAGCATGCGCACTTGATCCAGAATCGCTAACCAAAAGCAAAAACTGTCCAAGAAACATAGACCTATGTTTCCGTATCTATACGAATTGGTCTCAGCAAGAGGCATAGATCCTCGTGAGCCCCCGCAGTCGCGGGGGCTCACGAGGATCTATGCCTCTTGCAGTTGGACCGTGTTTAACAACTGATTACTAATGACAGAGTTCATAATTGTCCAGGCAAAACGACGAGCTTGTTCGCCGATGGCATGTCCGTTCAAAGTCCTGGTAAATCAAAGTGGCACGGTTGCGGTACGGTTGAATTGATCAGTGTTCAGGTCGTACTCCATAGACTATAGAGTTCCCTGTCCCCCCATTACCCGCCCGTCAGGTCCGTCCATTGTCACTTTGGTGCTGTGGACGTTGAACCCCGAACGAATCAATCAATCACAGCACATAATAAAGAAAAGTTGGTATGCAAAGAGTGAAGCGTATTCTCCGTTCGGCAGGTCAACATTACTGTCTTCGTGCACGTCCTCGCTGTGCTGGGGATGGACGATGTGAAGCAGTCACTCACCACGGGCAACTACCTCAAATTCATCTGGCGTGACGAGTCACTGGCCTGGAACGCGTCCGAGTACCGAGGCGTGCAAGAGGTCGTCATGCCCGTTGATTCTCTGTGGGCGCCGACAATAAGTGTCGTCAACACACCCTTTCACACCAACCTCATCAGGTTTGTAATGCAAGACTGCGGACTGAAAACGTCGGCTTGGACTATAATAAGTTCTAGCCTAATGTTTATGTTTATTGGGGCGGTCCGTGGCGCAGTGGTTAAGGCGCCTGCCACCAATGCTAAAGGTGCGAGGTCATTTACGGGTCCCGGCGTCGGATTTTTCTCCTCTAGTAAGTGTCACCGTTAATTCGGGCGGACCGTCGGGGCTTCTTTCTCCGGGTACTCCGGCTCTTCCTCCCCCTCTCCTATGGTACCGGTTTCAGGCCACTTTATAAAATTTCAAATACAAGCGATCAAAATTTCCAAAACCTCAGTAGCTGAGCTGACCCTTCGCACCACGTGAAGGTACTGCGTGTCTTGTACTGTGTTTGTCTTCAGTGTGTATTTGTGTGTGTCACGTGAGCGTGCGTGTTGGGTTCAGTGCGCGGCGCTTTGAGCCGATTCGCAGAATTGGGAAAAGCGCCTATATAATAACCGGTATTATTATTATTATTATTATTATTATTATAAGACAGTAACGTTTCTGGTGTGAATTGTGTTGTTAGCCGTACACAGGCACGAGATAATCGTTGCGTCATTGCTCACCTCCTGGCACGTGTAGTAGTAAATAGTACGTTTAGGTGAGGTGAACAATGACGCAACTATCATCCCGTGCCTGTGTATTAGTAGGCAAGAACTTCTTACTTCTTAACTCATTTTGCCCGCGACACCCCACAGCAAGGTATGGCTCGACCATGATAGTTCAAGGGCAGTGGCAGAATAGTTTGGCGCCTATAGGCGCCAAGCTATTCTGGCACCACCCTTGAACTATCATGGTCGATCTGTCTCCTGAATTGTAATGCAGTCCTCAGAGGATGACTCCAAAATGTGGGTATTTTGTACCTCGGGCACCAGCAGGTAAAAAATCCAGACCAAAATGGTGACTACCGAGCGTGTAAATGTAGAGAAGAACCCAACGGAGAAAGGAACACGCTTAGAAAAGACAGTTACCACTGTCTAAATTGTGTTGTAACTGTCTTTTCTAAGCGCTTGTCTTTCTCCCTTGGGTTATTATCTTACTTCTTTGCCCAAGGTCACGATTTAAGTCCGGCTTTATGTTTAGTTTGGCTTGACTGTGATGCTCTTTATGTTGTGTGTATTTATCATATTAACCAACTGAACCACAAGGTTGCTTTTCCCAAATTTTAGAGGCGTCACTTAATAACTATTTACTAGTTCCAGAATCGACCATGATAATTCAATTCAATTCAAAACAACTTTATTTATCCCTCAAGGGGCAATTACAGTTTTGCCACCACAGGTGCTATTCACATTCACTCACTCGCTCATTCCACAAATTACAACAACAGAGCTACAAAATGGACAATGACTCAGGACGGGTGAAGCCCGTCGCCAAGGCATCTCAATGGCCAGCGCCAGTGGCCTCATCCTGACCCGAACCTCCCTGACAAAAATAGAATACTAAGACAGCCCTATGTCTCCTGAACACACTATTATATGTTCTTTATTAAGTTCCTACTTGACTAAAGCTAGTACATGAAAATACAAGTTAACGGCAACAGAAACATGAGATACCGTCGATACGGAAATGATCTCCGATCTAGGCAACATAAAACAACGATCAAAGCAGGACCAGGGGGCCCCGTCGCCATTAGTACAGCGCCGGTATTTAGAGGGCACCGCTCCGACAAAGTCCGTCAACACTGTGGCTATTTAAAACATACAAATATCATTCTGGTATCCGACATGAGTCGTTATATAAAAATACCCACACACCCCACACACAGTCCTGTTCACTTCACTAGTGGCGCCAAGCTAATCAGGTACTAACGTTGACTTATCATAGTCAATTTGCCTCCTGTTGTAGAGCTTCGGGGCTACACGCGTAAAGAAAATCGACGCTCGATCATACGCTGCAACACGTTTTGAATGCTTTTGGGAATGGAAATAATGTTTATCTTATGTCATATCTGATCTGATCTGGTGTGGTCTCACCGCCGTCAGATGGTCATATCTGATCTGATCTGGTGTGCTCTCACCGCCGTGAGATGGTCATATCTGATCTGATCTGATCGGGTGTGGTCTCACCGCCGTCAGATGGTCATATCTGATCTTATCTGATCTGGTGTGGTCTCACCGCCTTGAGATGGTCATATCTGATCTGATCTGATCGGGTGTGTCTCACCGCCGTGAGATGGTCATATCTGATCTGATCTGATCTGGCGTGGTCTCACCGCCGTGATATGGTCATATCTGATCTGATCTGATCTGGTATGGTCTCACCGCCGTGAGATGGTCATATCTGATCTGATCTGATCTGGTGTGGTCTCACCGCCGCGAGATGGTCATATCTGATCTGATCTGATCTGGTGTGGTCTCACCGCCGTGAGATGGTCATATCTGATCTGATCTGATCTGGTGTGGTATCCCGCCGTGATATGGTCATATCTGATCTGATCTGATCTGGTGTGGTCTCACCGCCGTGAGATGGTCATATCTGATCTGATCTGATCTGGTGTGGTCTCACCGCCGCGGGATGGTCATATCTGATCTGAACTGATCTGATCTGGTGTGGTCTCACCGCCGTGAGGTGGCCTTAATCGCCTGCTCGGCGTTAACACGTTCAGTGCCGAGAAAATCTGAACACACAAAACTGCAAGAGGCATACATCCTCATGAAGCCCCCGCAGTTGCGGGGGATCATGAGGATCTATGCCCTCTTGCTGACACCACTTTGAATCCCTGTTCCTAGGATAACTCAGGGTTGTTGAATTGAATTGACGAAGACTGCAGAAACACAGTTTCCGTCAACGGGCACTGAACGGGTTAAACCCAAATAACTGACTGGTCTGGTTTGACCTGTTCAGACCTGACCTGACCTGACCTGAAATGACCTGGGCCCAGTTGCATGAGCGAGCTTAGTCCTGCACGAGCCACTAGGCAAGGTGCGCCGCTTAGCGGCGCACCTTGCCTAGTGGCTGGTGCAGGACTAAGCTCGCTCATGCAACTGACCCCTGACCTGACGTGGTCTGATCTTATCTTATCAGCGATAGCGAAGTGGTCCAAGTTACGTCAGACGGCACGGTGTCTGCGAATTTGCCTGTCTACTGGACAACGTCGTGTTCGCTTATCCTCGACCAGTATCCGTACGACGAGCAGGCCTGCCCGATCCTCATCATATCCTTTGTGGACGACCTGAACTGGCACGTGAAGGGAGATGCTCAGATGTCCCAGGCCCTGGCCGCCGCTCTCAGCTTGGACGCTGAGTGGGACATTGCGACAGTCAGCACAGAAGTCATGTACCTGGAGGGGGATGACGATCAGACCTTGAAGATCCTGATACGCCTGAGACGCAAGACTGTGTTCTACACGGTGTGCCTGGTGCTGCCGATGGCTCTGACGTCCTACATGAACACGCTGGTCTTCCTGCTGCCGCTCCAGTCTGGGGAGAAGGTCTCCTTCCTCGTCTCCATCTTCGTCTCCACTTCCGTCTTCGTCAGGTAATTAAAGGCGAGAAGCCAAGATCCTTATGAGCCCCCGCAGGCTGCTAATGCTGATGAGGATCTATGCCTCTTGCACCTGCACTTCTGTCTCTGGCATTTCTGTCTTCATTAAGCAATTAAATGCAAGAGGCATAGATCCTCATAAGCAGCCGCAGGGCGGGAGCTTATGAGGATCTGTGCCTCTTGTATATGCAAGTCTTTTAATTGCATTTCTGGCATCAGCCTTTTCCAGATTTTTTTCTTCCTGCTCATCTCCAACCCAACAACACCACCCCAGATCTATCATCCGTATCATCCCCTCCCCCTGAATTAAATATAAAAGAATTGGTGTTTTGAAGTGGACGCAAAGCTCTCAAAGTGTTTTTAAGTCTCTTCTATTTATAGAAGAGACTTTTTAGAATGGGTCGCGGCGGAGGAAATTCAAAAGAATGCCCGTGACGACAAAGGCGGGCTGGTCTGAAAATCTGACAAATAAAGTAACCAGATAAAATTGACGTCATGTTTAGCTACGCTAGCTTCGCTGCCGATGTGTGTGTGTGTGTGTGTGTGTGTGTGTGTGTGTGTGTGTGTGTGTGTGTGTGTGTGTGTGTGTGTGTGTGTGTGTGTGTGTGTGTGTGTAGACAGAAGAGCTCATATGGGTTACTGTCTTTACCATCCTTATGAAAAATGGGGGGGGGGGGGGGTGTGTTAAAATCTGGGTGAGCAAGTCAGACACCCATTTTTTCTGAGGGTTGTTTCTGCATTGTCTTGGGGTAAAGATTCATAAAAAGTAAAAAGATCAGTTTTTCTCGTTTTGGCGTTAAAACATGCACTTTTGTGTTTAACAGACACGCCTGTAGTGGGGGTTCTTTCTCCGGGTACTCCGGCTCTTCCTCCCCCACGACTTTGGTATCAGTTTCAGCCCACTTAATCAAATTTCAAATACAAACGATTTTGAATTTCCAAAAACTACAGTAGCTCGCTTGAGCTTGCCCTTAGCACCACGTGAATGTTCTGTGTTTATGTACAGTGTGTGAGTGAATGCGCGTGATTCACGTGAGCGTGCTTGTTGGGTTCAGTTCGCGGCGGCGCTTTGAGCCGATTTTCAATTGGGATAAAGCGCCTATTTAATGCGCTTATTATTATTATTATTATTAGTGTGTTTGAAAACTTGTCCCTCCCAGCAATGTGTGTGTGTGTTGTGCGCACAGAACCCTGAAAGTGAGCGTGTATGTATTACATCACCCTTCTCAGCTATAAATAACTTCATAGCTGATATGGGTCAGGGGGGATATTTTGTTGTTTCAAGGAGTAAATTGTTTATGTTTCTACAAAATTAGGTTTGTTATTTGAGGGTGTGGTTGTTTTGTTAAAAAAAAGTGTTGAGTTGTAATGTACTTCCGGGGTGATGTGGAGAAAGGTGATGTCTAGTTCGAAACTTTGAGATTCATGTATACGTTCACGTTTTCTACGTTTGTTTCCATGTCAGATGAAGAATATTTGATCTGAAACGTCGTTGTTTGTTTCTATTTTAAAGGGTTTTCCGCCACAATCTTCTGTTTTAGTTTGACTTAGCCTATAATTATATTCGTGCGCCGGTTGCTAAGAAGTGAAGTGATTGTATGAGTGCGCATTGCGTTTAGACTTTGGGTGAGGCTGCTGTTGTCTTTTGTCCTGCCCGACCTTTTGGTTGAACCTGTTGCTTTATTTTGTAGGTTTGTCGATGTTATCAATGCCGCATCTCCTTTTGGATTGTATGCACAAATTCATTGAATGGAAATGACGTCACAGAGTCAGCGTCGTTTCATGCGTCGTCTGCTACAGTCAGTCGTTTAGTGCAGTTAAAAGAGTGCAGGCTTGGATGGGCCATTTTCTGATGTAATAGTAAAGTATTATTTGTGTGAATGCTGTCCGTTTGAAGGAAGGTTGATTGATTGTACATTGCTTAATGTCCCGACAGCAACAAGACTTTCTCAGGACGTGCCTGCACTGCTAGTGACAAAAACTCAACAGAATATTGAATGTATGTCGCCAGCCGGTCCAATACGTTAAATAAAACCTACGACATGGGGCCTAAATAAAGCTAAGACCATTTAGCAACACACATCGAATATCAAGAGCCACAGGCAGCGCAGACAGTAGGGAGAGTTTAAAAAAGGAAAATGCAGGTGAATGGACCAAGGGTAGACAGAAACACATGCCCCCGGAATATAGAGAAAAACCCACCCTGTGGGGCTGACCAGGGTGCCCCTGGGAACTAAAAAGTCCCCCAGGGCAGACCCGGTTGGGGGTGTTTGAAGGAAGGACTGGAAAGTTGAGTGTTGAGGGCAGACCGGTTGGGGGTGTTTATAATAATAATAATAATAATAATACCGTTATGTTTCAGGGAAGGACTGGAAAGTCGAGTGTTGAGCGAAGAGAGAAGGCGAGGATGGGAAAAATATCCAGCACTATACGTTGGAATAGATGCATATCAGTTACGACACGCTTGTAAATTAAAACACTTTTAACCCCACCCGGGTCTTCCCTGGGGGACTTGGGTGGGGTTAACTACTTTTTATTTCTCAGGGGCACCCTGGTCAGCCCCACAGGGTGGGTTTTTCTCTCTATTCTGGGGCATGTGTCTCTGTCGGCCCTTTGTCCATTCACCTGTATTTGCCTTTTTAAAACTCTCCCTACTGTCTGCACTGCCTGTAGCTCTTGATATTGGATGTGTGTTGCTAAATGGTCTTAGCTTTATGTAGGCCCCATGTGTTAGGTTTATTTAATGTATTTGACCGGCTGGCGACATACATTCAATGTTCTGTTTAGTTGTTGTTTTTTCACAAGCAGTGCAGGCACGTCCTGAGAAAGCCTTGTTGCTGTCGGGACGTTAAGTAATGTACAATAAAACACTTTTAACATTAAGAAAAGTTGAGTTAAAAGAGGTTTTAAAACAGTTTTCATAAAAACTTTTGCCCGACACGCTTCTAAAAACAACATTTTCTTAGTTTTAAACCTTGTACCGCGCCATAAACGCCGCGATTGCTTTTCAGTCTTAGCTGTCCTATAGTGTGGAATGTGGGACTTTGCCAACTGGATCCATCTGGTGCACTCCAAATGAGTATTTGTGAGTGGTTCGACGTGCAACTCAGTGTGCGCCTCTGAAATGACCTACTGATTCCACTGATAATGAAAATCTTTCATTCATAAGTGCGCATTGAGCAGCTCTATAAACCAAAAGTGATGACCCCCTCTCACCCCCCCCCCCCCGCGCCCCCCCCCCCCCACACACACACTTCTCCCCCCCCCCTCCCCCAACCCCCTTACAACCCCACTCAAACAATCATAATAGTAAAATCAACCAAAGGTATCTTTAGTGAGGTATTTTCACTGTAATCCCAGTTTTGTGTGAGAGGCACCCACTTTTTGGGTAAAAACCCATTTTTTTTCCATCCAGTGGCTCTGTTTCTAGAAAATGTCTATTTTATTTTAAGTTGTAGAGCTTAGTTATAAGGTGAGTTCTAAACATTCGCATCAACTCCAGAGCCCTAGAATAAATAGAAATATGGGAACCCATTTTCACATAAAATGGTAGGTAACCCACTCTGAGGGTTTTGTGTTCATGTGTGTGTGTGTGTGTGTGTGTGTGTGTGTGTGTGTGTCTTTGTGTACGCACAAGCTTGAAAATTGGGGAGGTGCTTTGTTCAAGGGGTGCCTAGGAGAGACTCCGAACATTAATCCAGGAAAAAAGGACGGGCTTGTTCCATAGCATGTCCGTTGAAAGGTCCTTGTAAATCAAAGTGCCACAGTTGTAGTGCGCCTGAATTGATCAGTGTTCAGGTCGTACTCCATAGGAAATAGATTTACCTGTCCCCCATAATCCCGCCCGTCAGGGCCATCCATTATCACTTCGGTGCCGTGGACGCTAACCCCTGAACTAACCAACCAACCAACTCCGATCATACTATAATTGTCTCATTAAAGGGTTAAAAGACCGTTTATAGACAGTCGGTTGTGCCGCATTGAAGTCCTTAATTTTTTTGTCATTTTTTAAAAAAATAGCTAGATTGGGAAAAAACATTCGATGAGTTTGTCAGCCAGCTTTGTACCCTTTCAACTTCTTCAGTAATTTTTTTTTTCAGAAAAAATTAAAACAGTAAAAAAACCTTGTCTTATGGAGAAAGTCAGAGAGTGGCAGTGAAGTAAAAGAAGCAGCTCCGTCACCAAACAGACATTGATGCAATAATAATAATAATAATAATTTAAATAATTACGGTCTTTATAATGCGCTTATCTTATAATAATTATAACTCTAAGCGCGCACTCACACGCACGCATGCGCACGCTTTAGACAACGACTCACGTACTACAAATAGTGAAATACATTACAACAGTCAGCTTAGGGTGGGGAGTGTGGTGGTATAGTGCTAGAACTGCTGAAAGAGGTGAGTTTTGAGGGCGGACTGGAAGGAGGAGAGAGAGTGTTTCTGACGGAGAGAGAGTAGGAGAGTGTTCCAGGTGGCTGGACCGTATACTGAGAAGGAGCGGGGGCCAAAAGTGCTGAGTTTGGTGCGGGGGATGTGGAGGCGGAGAGGGTAGGAGGCGGAGCGGAGGGAGCGGGGAGGAGTGTAGAGGTGAAGTAAGTTTGAGAGATAGGCGGGAGCGCAGTTGTTCAGGGATTTGTAGCAGAGAGACAGAATCTTGTATTGGATGCGTTGGGGGATGGGAAGCCAGTGAAGGAGTTTGAGCAGGGGAGTGATGTGGTCGGATTTTTTCTTTCTGAGGACGAGGCGGGTAGCATTGTTCTGGACGCGCTGGAGAGTGAAAGTGGTGGAGTGAGGGAGGCCGGAAAGGAGAGAGTTGCAGTAGTCGATGCGGGATAGGATGAGAGAGACACCAAGTTTGGTGGCAGCTTCGGTAGTGAGGTATTTTCTGATCTGACTGATGCGGCGGAGGTGGAAGTAGCATGCCTGGGCCGTGGCGGAGACGAAGTTGGTCATGGAAAGAGAGGAATCGAGGATAACGCCGAGGTTTTTGGCCGAGTCAGAGAGGGAGATGGGGGTGCTGTCGAGTTGAAGGTGGAGGGAGGGAGGGAGCTGGGAAAGTTTCTGGCGAGTGCCTACCAGCATGGCTTCCGTTTTGTCGTCATTCAGTTTAAGCTTGTTTGCTGTCATCCAGTTTTTCACGTCTTCATAGCAGTCAGCCGTGCGAGTCAGTAGTGACTGAGTGTTGTCGAGTTTGTCTTTGTCTAGTAGTTGTGAGTCGTCAGCGTAGAGGTGGTGGTGTATGTGGTGAGACTGGATGATGTTGGACAGGGGAGAGATGTAGAGTGTGAAAAGGACCGGGCCCAGGACGGACCCCTGTGTAACTCCGCAGGAGAGCGTGACTGGGTTGGAGGAGACGCCGTCGATGGTGACGGACTGCTGTCTGTCGGAGAGGTAGGACAGAAACGAGGAGTGAGCAGAGTCAGTGATGCCAAAAAAGTGGTGAAGGCGGTGGAGGGGGATAGAGTGGTCTATAGTGTCGAAGGCGGCAGAGAGGTCGAGTAGCGTAAGAAGGGAGATGTTGCCCGAGTCGGTGGAGAGAAGCAGGTCGTTTAAGATATGTAGAAGGGCTGTTTCAGTGCTGTGATGTTTGCGATAGGCAGACTGGAAAGGACTGAGGAGGTTGTTGTCGGCGAGGTGGAGGTTGAGCTGGTTCAGAACGACCTTCTCAAGAAGCTTAGACAGGAAAGAGACTGGGCGATAGTTTTTGAGTTCGTTTGGGTCGAGGTTGTGTTTTTTGAGAAGAGGACGGTCGATGGCGGACTTGAAGATATCAGGGACGGAGCCGTTCTCTAGAGATGTGTTGATGATGTCGGTAATGAATGGCAGACGTTTTGGAAGGCCGTCCGGATAGAGAGAAGCTGGGAGAAGGTCTAGTTTGCAGGTTTTGAGAGGCATGGACTTTATGGTCTTGAGGACTTCGTCCTGAGAGACGTTCTGGAAGGACGAGAGGGGGGTGCCGGAAAAGGGGGTGTCGGGAGGGCAAGGCGGAGAAGGCAGAGTGTCGAGGGTGTTGCGCAGGGTTTGGATTTTGTCGGAAAAATATGTGGAAAAAGCGGACGGGAGTTCTTCTTTGCTGTGTGTGTTGGGGAGAGGAGAGTCTTTAGAAATGCCTAGGAGTGTGTTCATGGTAGCGTAGAGGGTTTTGGAAAAGTGGATTCCAGGATTTTGTTTTGAAGGTGTTTACGTTTGGAGTCGGAGATCATTCTGCAGACTTTAGATCTAGTTGTTTGAAAGATCTGTCTGTGAACGGTGAGGTCAGATGAGTGCCAGCGGCGTTCCGCTCGTCGGCGCTCGCGCTTGGCCTCAGCTATGTCGTCAGTGAGCCAGGGGGAGGGGGTCGGTTGGGTATGGAGCAGGTGGTGACAGGTGCATGGGTGTCTAAAAGTTTTCGAAGGGAGGAGTCGAAATGGGATGCAAGATCAGGAGAGGAGGCGGGGTCCAGGTGAAGGTTCGTCAAAGAAACTCTCTCGGTTGACAGATTTTAGTTTGCGACGAGAGACAAGGAGCTTGTTTTTTTTCGGGGAAGGTAGGTTGAGGGAGACGAGAATAGCGAGGTGGTCAGAGGGAAGCACAGAGGAGGTGTCAGAGTCGAGAAAGAGTTGATCGGAGGTGCGGGTGATGATCCAGTCGAGGGTGTGGCCGAGTCGGTGGGTGGGTTTAGTGATGTGTTGTGTAAGATTGTGGTTTGAAAGTGATGTGCAAAGGCGTTTTGTGTCAGGGTGGTCGGGTTTGTCGAAGTGGAAGTTAAAGTCGCCAAGAAGGATGTATTTTCCGGGTCGTGTGCTGTAGTGGCCGAGGAGGAGGTCAAACTCGGTGAGGAACATGGAGTTTGTGAGGGTTTTTTTGAGAGCTTGGAGGGGGGCGATAGATACATGAGAAGATGAGGCCAGGGAGTGTTGCTACGGCCTCGACAGATTCAAAGGAGGGATGAGCAAAAGGTAGAGACTGAGAGAAGGAGAGGTGAGCGGAGAGACAGTCCCTGTAGATGATGGCAATGCCACCCCCCTCTGGAAGCGCGCGGGAAGGAGGCCAGGCGGTAGTCACTCGGAGTGACGCTGGCGATCATGGGTTCATCGCCAGCTGAGCGGAGCCACGTTTCGGTGATCACGACAACATCTAGGTTATCGTCTAGAATGAAATCTAAAATCACGTCGGCTTTGCCATCTTTGCAGACAGACTGTGCATTGCACAGACACAGTTTTAGGTTGGGTGAGACAGAAGAGGAAGAAGAAACGGACGAAGAAGAGGACGAAGGAGGAGGAGGGTGGGGAGGGGGAAAAGAGGGGGAAAGATGAGGGAGGGGGAGTGGCGAGGAGGAAAAGACGGGGCAGGAGAACCGGGCAAGATAGAGGATGCGAGAGGAGGGTGAGGGGAAAGGGGGAGGAAGGAGAGTAGGAAAAGATGAGGAAGAGCGAGGGGGAGGGTGAAGGGGAGGAGAAAGGGGAGGAGGGGACGAGGAGGAAAAAGCAGGCGGAGGAGGATGGGGTGAGGGGAGGGAGGGAGAGGAGGGAGGGGGAGGAGGCGGCCGAGGAGAGCAGGGAGCGGTAGGTGAGGAAGACAGGAGAAGAAATGGGAGAAGAAGAAAGAGATGGGGAGAAGGCGGGGAGGAGGGGGGAGGCGGAAGGGGTGGAAGGACATAGGAAGAGGGGAAGAAGTGTGTGGGTGTGTTGGTGAGTCGTGCCTTCTGCTAATTCCACCCCTGCGGCCTCTCTTTCGCGACCGGATGCCACGTAAGGCATTTGCAACACTGTCGGCGGCACCGGCCGCGCAGTAGGTGGCGTGGCGACGTAGAGATAGCAGTTGTTGGCGTGTGTATCTGATGAGCATGATTGTTTGTGACGACAGGAAAGAGAAAGACGGGATGAGGGTGCAGTAGGGTGTGTGTGAGTGTGTGTGTGTGTGTGTGTGTGTGTGTGTGTGTGTGTGTGTGTGTGTGTGCGTGTGTCTGTGTGTGTGCGTGTGTGAGTGTGGTAAGGGAGAGACGCTGATAATACGCAAAAACCAACACTGAAAGGGTAGAAGGGATACAGGGGAAGAAAATTACGAGCGGACAAACACGGTCGGTCAGCCGCGGGATCACGAGTGGGGAGGGCGAGATGTCGACAGGAAATAACAAATTTAGGGCAGCACACGTAAAACCTATAGGACAGTAGGAACACGAACAACAAATAGTACCAGATGTGGGTAGCGAACAGACTCACACAGTAAGCACTTAGCAACTAGCGCATAGCACGTAAAAACACGGCAGCGGAAAAGGCCCGCAACCGGCCACGCTGCGGGGGAGGCAAAGTGGCGACGTAAAACAAAATTCAAACGATAGACACTATTCAATACGATACCAAGTCAGCAGCAAGCAGATTCGACGAAACACAAGCATACGATCCTCATCAGCACACTTTTATGCGATACTCAGCAGACTTTCAGCACACATAAACACAGTACATCCAACGAAAGGCACTAAAACACTGGGAGCACAAAAACACGTGGTGGCAAAAATGGCGACGTAAAAAGTTCAAACGATAGACACTATTCAAAACGATACCAAATCAGCAGCAAGCAGATCCGACGAAAAACAAGCATCCAATCCTCATCAGTACACTCTTATGCGAGACTCAGCAGACGGCTTTCAGCACACATAAACACAGTACATCCAACGAAAAGCAATAAAACACTGGGAGCACAGAAACACGTGGTGGTCGCGCAAACCCGCACACTCACACGCACACGCACACACATCGACGCGCTTTCACACATACTCTATATATGACGTAATTTTCTCTCTCTCTCTCTCTCTCTCTCTCTCTCTCTCTCTCTCTCTCTCTCTCTCTCTCTCTCTCTCTCTCTCTCTCTCTCTCTCTCTCTCTCGCTTTCTCTCACACACACACGTGGGCGCACCTCCAGGAGGCCTCTTGAATATGTTTAGAGCGCGCGAGCACGCACACACGCACACGCACACTCACACTCACACGCACACACATCGACGCGCTTTCAGAAGAACATGCAGGTGTACTTAGAATATCATGTAGCTAGGTAAAGTCAACCTGATTTCAGACAAATTATAGCATGACTGACATTGTACCCTGAAATTCTAGTTTTCTCACCATTTTCTCAAGTCTTGAACCGAAAGTGAAACTCATATCACGTAAAATATAAAATTACATAAAAACAACAACAAAAAATACGTTGTGACAAATGACGTTTGACAAACCAATGACGCGTATACACTGCACCCCTTATAGAGCTCACTGAAGCATTCGCAGATCTGCAAGGTTTTTTCAATAGGAGATATTTCAACATCAGAATCAGGTCATAGACAATGGTAGAGATCCTTGACAGCCCTTATATAAAGAGACTGTGGGTTATGGTTCATCCCATCTTGTTTGACTTCCAAAATACTTCATTGAGCATAAAAGTAAATCTGCTTTTTGACCACAACTTCTATACAATCATCGTGGGTTTTTTGTGTGTGTGGTTATTCTATGATTTTATCATATAGGAGGGGTGAGGGGACTCCACCCTACCCCACTCCCCCCGCTCCCTCCCCCCCCCCCGCCCCTCCCCTGCCCCTCCAGTCCTGCCCCGCCCCTTCCTCCAGTTAAAAAGGAGAGGAGGCATGACTAATGCCTGCCCTTGAAGAAAAAAATATGAACATGTAATATTTTCCATTTGTTATTTGGAGACGAAAATTTGATATGATTGTGATTGATAATTATGTTTCATTTTTTTTGTCTACCGTATTGAAAATACGGTAGACTTTGAAATGCGGTTGGTCGGAGCGCATTCCGGAGAATGCACATGATGTGCTGGGCATGCGGGCACCAAATTCTGGCAAAGAAGTAGCAAGATCAAAATGACGTCACGTCTAGCTACGCAAACCTTGCTAGAGAACGTCTTTTTTTGCGCCAAGCGCCGTATATATATGTGTGTGTGTGTGTGTCTGTGTGTGTGTGTGTGTGTGTGTGTGTGTGTGTGTGTGTGTGTGTGTGTGTGTGTGACAACGACTAGAGCCCGCGTTTGAGGACGGACAAGCTTGAAATTGTATGATATAGTCCCTAAAAGAACAATCTCGAGGGTTTTTTTTTTTTTTTTTTTTTTTTTTTTTTTTTTTTTGATTGGCGAGAAAATGTCCGTTTCACAAAAACCGGTTGACCCACACTGGAGTCCGTAATTGTTGTTACTAGATATTTACTATATATTTTGCATATAGCTAGATAAAAGGGAGCTATTGAATGAGCCCGCTAACCAGCATTGTGCCTCTAGAACGTTTGGATCATTCACTATTTTTTTCACGTTATTGGGATTAATTTCACAAATTATTTGGAATTAATCTTAAAAGAATTGAAGCCTTTTTTTTAACGAAAAGCAAACAAACAATCTTCTCATTAATAATCGCATGATTTTTAATAAAATAATTTTTGAAATTGCGTTTTCGTAATTAGTTATTTTTGTACAATTAGTTTTTGTTAAGCGTCTAGAGCTCTAATCCGAGGTTAGGTGCAATACAAAAACTCATTATATTATTATTATTATTATTATTATTATTATTATTATTATTATTATTATTATTATTATTATTATTATTATTATTATTATTATATTATATATTATTATTATTAATCGCATGATTTTTCATGTGCGGTATTTACATAAGCCTACAGCTTGTCTCGGCTGTCGGGTACGATTAGGTCAATTGTGACCAATATGTCCTAGGTGTGAAAATCAGACATTTTTCTGCACCACTTTTTCGGAGTCATTGTAAAACAGCTAACATAACTTTAATTTTCTTTTACGAAACCACCCCCCCCCCCTATCTTCCCATTAATACCAGCATGATTTTTCAAAAACAGTGTTTGCAAAACCTGCTGTTTGTCCCGGCTCTGGGGTAGGATTAGATCAAATTGTGACCTGTAAGCCGTAGGTGTGAAAATCAGCAAGAAAATTGCAAAGTTTGATCATCTAATACGTCAAATGTTATAACGGCGATGAGTGACGTATAACATCGAGTCGTCACTATGAACATGGCGTCGTGGGACTAATGATGCCATGACGTGAAGCTTGAAGTGACGTCATTTCGTCGGCTCGCGCTATTATTATTCTTCAGAATAGCTATGCTACTCCAGACCACAGAGCTTACGAATGGCGGGAATCGCCGTGTCAGTGTCCGTCTTTATTTCTGTGTGCCAGTGTGTGTGGATCAGAGGGTGGGTTAGAGTGTAAGGAGATGGATTCCTGTCGCTACACGAGCCCACAGAGCCTATTTATAGCGGGAAGCGCCGTGTGTCCGTCTTTATTTGTGTGCGCCGACGTGTGTGTTGATCACACTGAGGTTGGCTTAGAGAGGAGGGAAATGGATCAGCATAATAAGCCTAAACATATGAACAACTCTGAATGTTAAAAGATAAACGTATCTGAGCTCCAAACAATATGGTAGACTTCGGGATGAAATCCTCATCTTGTTACGAGTAAGGACTGTTGCTTGCCTTCTGTTTGTATATACACGTCACGTATTTATTTGTATCGTTTCTCTCCAGCTACTTCACAACCGTGATGCCGCGAGGCCTGGACAGCGTGCCCAGCATCATGAAGCTGCTCATCGGCACCGTTATCGAAAGTCTCATCGTTCTCCTCGCCACTATCGTCGTTCTGCGACGATTCCATCAAGAACAAGAAGAAGAAGAACACCGAGTTGAAAAAACTGCAAGAGGGGGAGGAACTTTAAGTCCTGAATCGTCAACGATTAGCTTAGAATCAACTCACCAGTCTAGGGAAACAAAAAAGATCCGGTTGTTAAAAGATAAAAGAGACTCCCCCACGCATGCTCTGACTGATGACGTGTCAGAGTCAAGCTCCTCGGAAATGGCTGCGAACGGATCGGGAAAAATGTCTCAGGGGATGAAAGATGCGAAGAGACTTGGCGCTGAGACTTTAGACCGCGTGTTTTTCGTTCTATCCTTTGTCTGTAATTCCGTGTTTCTCGCTGTGTTGCTGTGTCACTTGATGTTACTCTGAGCAAGGACGGCTTGCCACACTCGCTCTCATCATCGCACAGGGAGGGGGGGGGGGGGCAGGGGGCGGGGAACCAAAGTTATGGTAGTCATGTGAAAAGCTGTGTCCCTCTCTAGGAATGTCGCAAGTATGACGCAATACTTATTCTATTGACGCTCCGAGTCAGGGGCACAAGTCTTGCCGTAACTGTCATTACTTCGGTTTCCTCCACCTGTGATCAGTGCGGCGGCCGTAGGAAGAAGCGTAGCGCAACCTCAGCAGCTCAAACGATGCTGGTCCCAGCACGCTAAGGCCATCGGGCACAAGTCGGCCGCAGTGAGGCTGCGCACGACTGTGCCGCGCGCGCCCACTGCCGTCGACTTCGGTTCGATGGCCTTTTGCCTGCTGGCGGGTTAATGAGGTCCGAAATTTCAGACCCGTACGTCTGGAATATCATGGAATAAGCAGGGTTTTTTTTTTTCATTCTTTATTTCTTTCTGAAAGCGATTAATTTTTGCTCCGTGGCGGCCTTCATTACTACCCCAGCAGAAAAACGTCTTCGGGCCCACGACGGCCGCAGTGGGCCCGAGGGCCCTTCCTTACTGGGTAAAATTCGCCGACACAACGGGTATGAGTGTCGTCTTTGTCACTGTCCCTTCGGTGCGCAAAGGAAGATCTCTCCAGCGTACACAGGAGAATAAGAGCAGAAAAGTCTTTCATTTTACGTCATTCTAACTTCATAATTAACCCCTTGTGTACACAGCGTTATTGTAAGACATACTAAACACATTCATAGGAGATATTGCTTACTAGAAACTCTTTACTGCCAGAGTAGGTCGCTTTAATACCTGTATACTGAATAATACATATATTTTTCGTACTTTTTAGAAAGGTTCATTAAAACTGGCGTAAATACACGTAGACAAAGAAGTCCACCGTTTACCTCCATATATCGCCGAGTTTCCATATGAAGTGCACAACTAACTTGCTGTGCGGTAAATTAAAGCGCTGTCGCTCTCTCCTATCCGCCGCCAAGAGTGCGGGGTGTACAGTCATCCACTTTAACTCCTTGTGCCCGAGGTACGAAACACCCACATTCTGGAGCTATCCTCTGAGGACTGCATTACAATTCAGGAGACAGATCGACCATGATAGTTCAAGGGTGGTGGCAGAATAGCTTGGCGCCTATGAGGCGCCAAGCTATTCTGCCACCACCCTTGAACTATCATGGTCCAGCCATATCATTGTCGCGGTGTGGCGCGGGCCGAATGAGTTATAAAAATGGCGACAACTGTGAGATAGCAGCGAGGTTTCCTTTGCAACGAACGACTACCGACAGCTAACGAGAGCTAAATCGCGATTGGTAAGCGGCGTGTACCATAGTTAGTTAGTTAGTTGGGTTTAACGCCGAGCAGGCAACTAAGGTCATCTCACCGTGTACCATAGGCAGAGACAACACTCCGAACATTTTCAAGAAACTTTAGAGGCTGACGGTGGAAGCTGGTTATCCGCCGTGACCTCGCTGTCGATCGTGAAGTGGAAGTAGTAAGTTCGTTCCAAACGAAACCTCACCATGATATCTGGGGACGAAGTTAGATGGAGGTTTCACTCCTGTTAAGTGCGAAGGACTCGCTTTAATGTGTGTGCCACAGTTAACCCTAAGTAATGCTATTTAAAACTCATTCTACCCCAGACACACCACAGCAAGATAAGGATCGACCATGATAGCTCAAGGGTGATGCCAGCATAGCTTGGCGCCTATGGGCGCCAAGCTATGCTGACATCACCCTTGAACTGTCATGGTCGATCTGTGCAATGCAGTCTTCAGAGGACAACGACAAAATTTGGGGATTTCGCTGTTGGGGTAGAATGAGTTAAGCAGTTATTATTAATAAAAATTCCAACTTACTATTTTGTGTGTGTGTGTGTGTGTGTGTGTGTGTGTGTGTGTGTGTGTGTGTGTGTGTGTGTGTGTGTGTGTGTGTGTGTGTGTGTGTGTGTGTGACTGATTGCCTTCGTTTTGTTATCGCGTTTTTATGAAGTTTACTGCTGATCAAGTTTAATATTTGTACTCGGACTGCCTATTTGACGGATTCAAAAACACAACCTGCGTCCTCAAGCGGTGAACTGTTTAAATGTCAAAACTGTCTGGTCCGGCTAATAGGGGAAATAAATAGAAGCGAAACCCTGAAGAACCCATTTATCCCTGACACACTACGGTAGGATGCGGGTCGACCATGATAGTTCAAGGGTGGTGTCAGAATAGCTTGGCGCCTGTAGGCGCCAAGTTATTCTGACACCACCCTTGAACTATCATGGTCGATCTGTCTCCAGAACTGTTACAAAGACCTCAGAGGATGACATGTTCCCCAATTTTTTAAATTTCGTCCTCAGGGCTTAATGAGTTAACATGGTGCAAAACTGACGCGGCTGGAACCATCCCGCAAAAGACAATTAACATAAACAAACACAGAGGCATTACCGGTGGTCGTAAACCTTTCAACGTCAGTTCATATTATGCAAATTGCACTTCACCCGCGTAAAACGTTCGACAGGTCGCGCACTATCATGAACAACAAATGAATGCGTTCTCCAAGTAGGCTACAGGTCGTCGTGCCGCCGTCAGCCCGAGAGCCATATGCTTGCTGGGCCCGGTCCCTCTACTAAACGAAATGCACCATCGAACGATCACTGACATTTAAGCTGCAGGCACTGGACGAACAATACCGGTGTTGTATCTGTCGCGTGACCGCTTAGCTTAGGGTCCGGGAAGAGATTTATTTTTACCCATAAAGCTCTGATATGCTGCGGAAGGATGTGGATCGACTAAAACAGTTCAAGAGAGGCGTCAGAATAGCTTGGCGTAATCTCTGACACGCTACGATAGAATCTTGATCGACCATGATAGTTCAAGGGTGGTGTCAGAATAGCTTGGCGCCTGTAGGCGCCAAGCTATTCCGACAACATCCTTGATCTATCATGGTCGATTTTGTTTCCAGAACTGTGACGTAGATCTCAGACCTCCAAAATTTGATAAGACATACTCGAAAAAAAAGGGGGAAAAAAAAAAAAAGAAAAGAAAAAAGAATCACGGGAAAATAAAAAAAAATCACGCACCTATGTGATGGCAGGTGTTCAACCAGGTTTCACGCACTTTCTTCTCATAAGCATGTTGTGCACTGTTATCGCTGAGCTAAATGCTAACCTCATTAGCAGTTCGGGATACGGAGCAGACGACACTGCAGACACAGTGGTGGCAGAGAAACGAGCAGCGATTTCTGGAATAAAGAACTACATCCGGGGACAGGCCACTGCACGCGACAGAGTGCCACCATTTTGGATTGACAAGCTTGGGGCTGAAAAGGTGTAGGTCGCGTTTATCTTTTACCTGTATTGCATAGGTTACGTTTACGTCGAACGACTCCCAACAACGAGCGAGAACGAAGTCACGGCGACGAGCAGTTTCTGCCAGAAGCATAAAGAACACTGAACAACTCCGAAGGGCTTATGAGGATCTATGCCTCATGGAGATGTTTGGAGTGTTGGTTATGTTTATGGTAGCAGCTGGTTATATCCATCCCGACTTCTCTCTCGTTCGCTGTTGGAGGTCGTTTGGCGTAAACGTAGCCTCTCCAGGGATGGCAAGGTATACATCCTCTGGATATATTCTAATTAAAGTATCCTTTGGGCATATATCCTTTTTGTTTTACTCGAGCCTTACATCCTAATGACAACCTTACCCATGCATATTTTAGGGCAATATCTGCTCAATTTCCAATCGTCAACAGATCACAAGATCTGTTGTTTAAGGCACCAAATATGACACAGTATGATTTATTTGAGGAGAAAAAAAACCCACGGTATAATGATAACAATTTATTTTATTTATTTATTTTTTTATTTTTTTAAACGATTTGGGCCATACCTCCCATCTTACAAATTTAAAGCTGTCATTTAACCCATTTGGCCATGACGCACTACAGGAGGAGATGGATCGACCATGATAATTCAAGGGTAGTGCCAGATTAGCTTGGCGCCTCATGGCGCCAAGCTAATCTGGCACTACCCTTGAATTATCATGGTCGATCCTTCTCCTGCAAGTGGTACATAATTATTAGGTGACACCTCTAAAATTTGGGAAAGGTCGCCTCGGGGTTAAATGGGTTAAGCGTATCTCCAGGTCAATGTCACTGTCTTCGTGCACGTGCTAACCGCGCTGGGAGTGGACGATATGAAGAGGATGTTGTCCACGGGTCACTACCTCTACTTCACCTGGCGTGACGAGTCACTGGTCTGGAACGCGTCAGAGTACCGAGGCGTGAAACGGGTCGTCATGCCCGTTGATTCTCTGTGGACGCCGACAATAAGTGTCATCAACACACCCTTTCACACCAACCTCATCAGGTTTCTAATGCAAGACTGCGGACTGAAAACGTCGGCTTGGTACCAATAAGAAGCTGTAGCCTCATGTTGATAATGACGGTAACCATTTTGTTCGTAAAATAAGGTCAGAACTTCTTATTCAGACCAAGCCGACGATTTGTGTGTGTGTGTGTGTGTGTGTGTGGGGGGGGGGGGGGGGGGGTTGCGGGGGGTTGTGTTACGTGGTAGTCGTAGTCGTAGTATGATGCAATCACACCAGACGCACTCACGTAAAGAAACCTCACTCAGTTGCAACTCGTCACACGTGGCACAAGGATGTAGACCACACTGGAATAACAGTTCCAAAAGTACTTTATTCTCACCATGCACTCAGCACAATGCATCCACAAATGCATCCACACTTTGGTACACTGCCTCTCTACAAAGCATCCACACTTCTGATACACTGCGTCTCCCACACAATACACACACATAATTCTTAACACGCTCTTTTTTACTATTACAGATTTCCAGAACAATCCGGCAAGTTACACAACTCAACCAATCAGAAAAGAGAACGTAACCAAAACTCATTAATATTTATTTTAAAAATAAAAACACTCTAGCTCAGTCTATAATCTTCCACTAACATCTAGGCGCATTCCTAAAATGTTGCGAAATGTAGCCAACATGTGTACTACACAACCATAACGTCATATTTGAGGTCACTAGAATAATAGCGCCCTTTCCAGACCCTTCCGATTTAAACTAGGTCAGACTTTGCAACAATGTAGCGAACTATGCAACATTCTAGCTACGCAACAAAAATCGATCGCAATTCTCCATGCAAAAGAAAACGAGTCACACTAAAAGGTACGTGATACCTATCCAAAACAACTCAACTGAACTCCGGATCCTTTCCCACGATCAACGCACACACGCCCCAAAAAGAATGATACAACCACAAACGTAAAAGTGTGTGTGTGTGTGTGTGTGTGTGTGTGTGTGTGTGTGTGTGTGTGTGTGAGAGAGAGAGAGAGAGAGAGAGAGAGAGAGAGAGAGAGAGAGAGAGAGAGAGAGAGAGAAGAGAGAGAGAGTGTGTGTGTGTATGTGTGTGTATGTGTGTGTGTGTGTGTGTGTGTGTGTGTGTGTGTGTCAGTGTGAGAGAGAGAGTGTGTGTGTGTGCGTGCGTGCGTGCGTGCGTGTGTGTGTGTGTGTGTGTGTGTGTGTGTGTGTGTGTGTGTGTGTGTGTGTGTGTGTGTGTGTGTGTGTGTGTGTGTGTGTGTGGTTTTGTCCGCCTATTTTTGCACGCATGTTTTTGTTGGCATAGCTGTGATTTTCCGTATGCTGTTAGCCCGAGAGAGGGGACAAGAACCACTGGCACAGCCTAACTTGTAATACAACGATTTTGTCCTTAACTTTAAAAAAGTAACAGCGTGAAGTATCCCCTTGAAAGGACCCCAAACTTTAAGTGTGACGTAGAGATTCAGGAGACGTAATTTTCCATACTTCCGACTGTCCGTAAACAACCTCGCGAGAACTGCATTGGAGTGGAATTTCTCTCTCAGGTATTTTTTAATTTCAGACATTTTCAGTCATTCTTTTGTATAAAATTGGTAATATAGGCCGAGCACAACACGTGCATATGGTTATTTTGTTGCTTTAACCCCTCAGTTTGTATTTATCCAGCTTTTTGTCTCTTTGCCGTTACGAATACGGTCTGTATGTGATACGGCGTTCGCTTCGGTTGAAATTTCCTGTCGTTGATATTATCTAATTTATCCAATTATTCAGTTATGTTTTGTATAAAACTGCTACCAGCGGTATCACAGAACACCTACATATAGTTCTTGTTGTTGTGTAGCCCCCTAAAGTATTTATTTATTGACATATTTTTGTTTAGAGGTTTGACTGAGTGAAGATTAGGTTGTGTGTGTACCGAGAAAGGTGATTGGCCAAAGATTTATTTGGGGGAGAAATCTTTGCTCAGCTAGTAACGTTGTCATCGTAACATTTAATAAGGGAGTCTACTTATCAAATGTTACCTTGGTAACATGTAACAAGGGGACTCCCGTTGCATTGAGAACGGACTACCATAGGAAACAATCAAACAGAACAAGGCCAATGAGAAAAAGTGTAGAGACTGAAAGAAGACAATGCTGCTGGTCGTGCAGACGGCATTTCCAAGGGCGTTAAACCCAAATAACTAACTAACGGCATTTCAAAGGTAAGGTCATTACAGATTTATATTACGTCATAAGTCTGCTGTGTTGTGATTTCTCCTCACCTTGAGCAAATCATTATTCAGTTTCATCAGCTTCATTGCTTTTACGAAAATAGCGGATGAATGCAGGCGAATACGATATCGGTAGCAGTGGTTTTGCTACACGGACCCTTGAGGGAGGTCAAATTAACCATTGTACCCCAAGGTCGGAGGTCAAATTAACCTTGGCTAATTTGATCCCCCTCAGGCCTACAAGTATCCGTCTAGAAAAAACCTTGATACGAATAACTTATATTGTATCTTATCTCACCTAATCTCATCTCATATCATCTCGTCTCCTCTCATCTCATTTTCTCTCGGCTCGCCTCGCCTTGCCTCGTCTCGCCTCGCCTCGCCTCGCCTCGTCCCTGTCTTGTCTTATCTTATTAGCGATGGGGGAGTGGTCCAACTCGAAATCACGTCTGACGGCTGCGTGACTGCGAGAATGCCCGGCTACTTGACAACGTATTGTTCGCTTCATCTCGACCAGTATCCGTATGACGAGCAGACCTGCCCGATCCTCATCACGTCCTTCGTAGACGACCTGAACTGGCACGTCAAGGACAATGCCAAGCTGTCCAACAGTCTGGCGGCCTCTCTCAGCTTGGACGCTGAGTGGGACATTGTGAAAACAAGCACAGGCGTTGAGTATCTAGCGGGTGATTATCCGAGCTTGAGGATCCTGATACGCCTGAGACGCAAGACTGTGTTCTACACGGTGTGCCTGGTGCTGCCCATGGTTCTGACGTCCTATATTAACACGCTGGTCTTCCTGCTGCCGCTCCAGTCCGGGGAGAAGATCTCCTTCCTTGTCTCCATCCTCGTCTCCACCTCTGTCTTCGTCAGGTAATTATCCTGCGAGAGATGATGAACGTGTATGCCTTTTGATCCTGCACTTTTGTCTCTTGCATTTCTGTTTTCATCAGAAAATTAAATTCAAGAGGCATAGATCCTCATGAGCCCCCGCCTGCGGGGGCTCATGAGGATCTATGCCTCTTACACCTGTATTTCTGTCTCTTGCTGACTTCTGCCTTCACCCACCTCACCAAACCATTTCTCCCCACATCAATCTCAATAACTTGAATAAAGGTTGAACATAATGAGATTTAGAAGTAGACGTAAGGACCTCCAAGTGTGTTTGTTTTTTCGTTCGAATTCACTATGGAATTTCACAATTCAAAAACACTATATTGACTCAAAAGTTGGTGGAAATGAGCCTTGTGACCACATTGTTTAAAAAATATCAGTTTTGTTGGTTATTGATATTTTATACAGTTTTTTGCACGCTTGACAGTTCGTCGTTTGTTCTGAACTTCTCGTTTTCGCCGGTACTTTTTTTTTCCCCAGTACTTATTTGTGTGGCTTCTCTCCAGCTACTTCACGACCGTGATGCCGCGAGGCCTGGACAGCGTGCCCAACACCATGAAGCTGCTCATCGGCACCATTATCGAAAGTCTCATTGTCCTCCTCGCCACCATCGTCGTTCTGCGACGATACCGCCAAGAAGAACAAGAAAAACACCAGCAACAACAAAGAGAAGAAAATCCAAACCAGGACACGTCAGCGATTGGCTTAAAATCAACTCTTCAGTCACCAGAAGCAAAAAAGGTCCGGTTCTTTTTCAAGAGAGACTCCTCCACGCATGCGCTAGATGATGACGTGTCAGGCTCCACAAAAATGGCGGAGGAAGGATCTGGAAAAGTCATTCTGAGGAAGAAACTTGGCGCTGAGACTTTAGACCGCGTGTTTTTTATTCTGTCTTTTGTCTGTAATACTGTTTTTCTCGCTGCGTTGCTGTTTGGTCCGCTGTCACGTTGAGCAGAGATGCCTTGCCACACTTACAAGGCGCGCCGCATCAATAACTGCGAAAGCGTTGTCACGTTATGCGTTGCCGGCAAAGCTATGCGACGCTTTCGCAGCTGCATAGTATCAATGGCTGCGAATGTGTCTTATGGCGTTGCCGGCGGCAACGTTATACGACACTTTTGCAGCTATTGATGCACAGGGCTGTGATGAGTTAATCAGTGGCGTAGGAAGAGGTATGGCTCAACCTCAGAAACTCAAACGACAGTGATATAGGGGTGGGGGCCTCTGATAATTGTTCTACTGAGCATCCTATGGCCCACGTACACTGCTATTTGATAGTCGGATCGAAAAGGATGCCTGAGGAATGGCCTACTCTGGTCATGCCCAAAAATGCCCACGCCATGCGGCCATACGGCCTGGTTCCACGGATTCCTACGTGGGAATGACTGAATAATAGTCGACAGTGGAAGGTTTTTAATTCATCAGTCATCGACAAAGGTAGTTAAAATGTAGTGCCAGATTAGCGTGGGCCGTATCTGGCACTACGCTCATCTGGCACTACCCTTAGATTATTGTGGACCAGTCTTCTGTACCCGGTACGTACGTCGGAGAAGTCATAGTTTGTCCAAAAGTCAAAAGTGGGGGGAACTTGGAGCTGAAGTTAAAGGGATACACAATTCATAGGTTTCTTCAGCTTATAGGCTGTGTGAGTGGCGGCCTAGCCTACTATTTTATTTCATTTAATTGAATGTAGAAGACAACGCTGCATCACTGAGGCACTGAGCATAAACGAAATAAATAGTTTACCCCGGGCTTTAGAGGAGTTTTATGGTGAGAGATTGCTACTACTACTACTACTACTACTACTACTACTACTACTACTACTACTTTCTCTCAATCTCTCTCTCTCTCTCTCTCTCTCTCTCTCTCTCTCTCTCTCTCTCTCTCTCTCTCTCTCTCTCTCTCTCTCTCTCTCTCCTGAATAAATATATAAATATCAATCTGGCATATGGGCCCGGTTTCTTCTTAAGCGTTTTCGTGGGGGTATCAGCCTTCCAGATCTGCTATGTTGAGTAACCAGCTCCGGTCCATGCTCCGAAGATCTGCTATGTTGAGTAACCAGACACGGTCCATGCTCTGAATGCCCGCACTGACTGACTATCCATCTACAACAGATAAATAGAGAAAGCGTGGTTTTCGACTGCCCGCTTAGTTGTACAGCCCGTTGTACAAGTTATGAACTCGGCTCTGAGATCGTGGTCTTTGTTTGTTTGTTGTTGTTTTTTTAAGATGTCTGTAGTCGCACAGTGATGGCTTGATGTGATCAGCCGTAGTACAGGAAATGTTAGTACAGGAAATTCACCTATGGTGAAACTTGCGGCCACCCAATCACACTGGCAGACCATGGTAATAATATTACTTTCCTAGCAAGGCCATATAGCCAGAGACTCTTATTTTTTTAATTTTTTTACTTACTAAACTGTAATGGTCACTAACCGGGGCAGAAAAATAAACAAAGCCTTAAAAAGCTGTCCATAACCACCACCCATCCGCATTGAAAGGGACAGCTGGAGGCGATTACGTTTGTCATAAAGAGCTGGATCTCACGAGCCCCTTTAACATCAGAGGCTAATGTGAATCTATTCCTTTCGGGCAAAGCGGCGAGACAGGATGGAAAACTGTACAGAACTACAGTGTATATGTCGGCCGAAGATACTTAAATGGGTCTTTGTAAGATCAAAAACCTCCAGTGATTTAACTCTGCCTGCACATTTCATTTAGTTCTGTTCCCTTGTAGCGTACCAGAGAGCACTTTCCACGTCAGTCAGTGTAATAATGAAACCGCCGGACGGCAGTGTGACTGTATGTTGGTCGCATACTTTCATGGCTCTTAAAAGGTTCCAAAACATTCAGTGATTAATATCTCCCTGCAGGTTTTATTTACCTCTATTTTCTAGTGATAGAGTACCGGAAAAAGTTTGGCTAGTTAGTGATCGAGCTAGCCACTCAGAAAACCGTGTGGAATGTGTGTCGGTTTTCGATTGCTCTCATGTGTAAGCCGAAAGTTGTCACTGCCTGGCTACTTTAAAAAATGTATGAGCCCTTACATTCATACTTAAGATGCACAGTTTTAAGTTCTAGTTTGGAATCTTACGCATGCACCACGTGAAGCAGCCAAACAACACTAAAAATACACTGATTTTGAATAGATGATGGCAAACTTTAAACGACCTCGAGTGCCCAGCAAAAAATACAGTGGTGAGGAGTGGGTACTTGGGGATGCGGCTGAAATGCAGCAGCATCTCAAGGAACCCACAGTGGAAAACAAGATGGCAGCCGATAAGGTAAAGTTATTTATAAAAACAGTTTCAGTAGGAGTTTATGCCTGCAGTGCAACACAATGTTATGTGCCTGTGTGTTTGCAGTTGGATAAATCAAGATGGTTTGATACATTTGCAAAAGTTACAGCACATACACACACAGATGCAAAAACATACACACACACGTTGCAAAACATACAAGAGAAATTCGGTTGCGGTACATTTATAGCAAATAGTACAAACAAGACATGAAAACATTCTAACATAATTATGAACATTTTCTCTCTGCACTTACACAGCTACAAATTGCAAATGGACATAAGTAAACATTACAAAGTCTTTACACATAACTCTTACACATCTCACATAAACATCTTTTATGAACTGAAGGGAGTGAAAGCACTGTGGAAAGCCAAAGGGTTAAATAAATTAAAATGTACACTACTTCTCCTTTCAGAAATTGTGGAATATAGAGGATGTCCTCGAACATCGGCTGGTTGGAGAGGAGGAGGAGGTGCTTGTTCGCTGGGCTGGGTATGAGGGGCAGGACTCATGGGTTAAATTAAGTACCAACCCAGAGCTTGCCTCCTACCTAGCCTTAAACCGTACCAACCCTCTGTCCACACAAATGGCCAGGCAACAACTTCAGTCGTTACAGCTGCACGAGGAGGATGCTTCGTATGACCTGAGGGTCTTGAGGCAGGCAGTCTTTGAATGGCTGGGCGACCCGCATCCCACACCTGATGGGCACATTGGGTACACCCCACGGTCCACTGTGTCAGTACCTTTTAAAGCTAAAAGCTTTGAAAGGTACTTCAGACACCTGGAGGGGGTGCCACCAAAATGTTGCTGGAGTGTACATCAGCACTTCATTGGTATGTTTTGAACACCCTTGCTCACATACTATTTCAATAAGGCTATGGTTGAGATCAAAAGAATAAGAATGCACACCTTGCTTTCCATCAACTGATTTACAGTGTATTGGTACTATACAGGTCATCTCTGTGCTGCACGACACGTTCACCACACGCCCTTCAGCTTCAACCAGTACGGTGATGATGCTAAATGAAATGTTTAAAGTGAAGCTGGCCTGGGGCTACAAGGAGCTGTACCAGTACAGCCATGCATCATGTCCAAGGTGTGTATCAACCCACATTTTAAGCTTGACAAGTTTATGTCAGTTTACTTAGACTGTGATAGTTCCTTAAGAAACCGTTTAATAGGTATTAGAGCATCCTTATGAAGGTAAGTGAAACTGAATTGATTAACGTTGCTGTAGATTGAGGAATGAATATACCCAGTGGGTGTTTGTGCTAAATATATATTTTCGGTATAGATTCACGCTGCCACTATTCCACCCAACAGTTTTAGCTAATTGAATTCATGCACATTGCCAGTTGAATTTATGCTTGCTAAATGTAGATTTACTTTAGGAGTATGTTTATGTCTAAAAATGAGTGGTGTCAAGGCAGAACAAATGTGCACTGTCTTGATTCATGCCTGGGTAGATTTGTGTTGGGTAGGTTTCCAATGGGTAGAATTACACCTAAATATAGGAAAGATTACCCCTTCAACGTAAATAGGAAGGATGGATTGCAATCAAGCAAGAGGGAAGAAAAAGAATAATGTAATTGTCCACTCATTCTAATTCACATTTTAGGTGTTCATGGAGTGGGCCGGGGCCCCGACCTCAAAGGTGTGAAGCTACCAAGAGCCTCTTACCCACGGAGGCCTACATTCACCTCACTCTCTCAAAAAACGGGTGAATGTCCTTGCAGCTAAAGATGAATGAGGTAAGACTGATCAGGTTTTTTGCCGACTGCATGTCACAAAAATAGAAAGAAAAATACTGCCAAGTATCTAGCATGTTCTAACTCAGTTTGCCTCATCATCTGAATCATCATCTGAAATGTCTCGGTGTGTCTGATCCGTAGCATCTTCTACACTGCCTTCATAGTCCGAATATGCTGCTTCTCTTTCCTCATGCGCTTCTCCTTCCTCTTGTGCTTCTCTTGCTGCATGTGCTTCTCCTCGCTCTTGTGCTGCTCTTGCCGCATGTGCTTCTCCTCGCTCTTGTGCTGCTCTTGCCGCATGTGCTTCTCCTCCATCTTGTGCTGCTCTTGCCGCATGTGCTTCTCCTCGCTCTTGTGCTGCTCTTGCCGCATGTGCTTCTCCTCGCTCTTGTGCTGCTCTTGCCGCATGTGCTTCGCCTCCCTCTTGTGCTGCTAAGTGTTATTAAGAATATAAATGTTAAAAATTACATGTTTAGTGCCACCCAGAGACCTGACTTTTTAAATAAAACTTGCATGGGTGTGCAATTTATTGCATAAAAAGCAACAAGACGGCAAGTTGCCAGTTGAAAGTTAGTCACAGTATTATGCATATTAGAAAACACAATAAACTTAGTCAAAGTTTTATGGATTTGTTAAAAGAACATGATAAATCAGGTTGAACATATATTGTAAATAAACATTTTTTAATACCTGAAACTGGAACATGATAGTTTCTTCTGTAATGGAAATGTCGATTTTCTCGCTCCAGAATCTGCCAAAGAAAACATGTTAGCATTTGAGTTAAGATGTGTGATTTAAAGACACACACTTTAAAATGAAATCTTTGACCCCTCACATTTTAATGTAATGTAATCATAGTTACTGCCAGCATTGACATAGCACACTTGCATCTGCTTTTGAAAGCAAATTGTATGTGAAACTGAAATCATGATATAGTTGAATGAGAAAAACATATTATGACTGCCTGTGTACTACTGGACCTATGTACTTCTGTCTGAAATTCCCAAAACACAGACGTTTCCAAAGTAACACACACACATCTTTATGACATGCAGCAAAATGCACCCTTCCCCCCCCCCACCCCCCCTCCTCCCAGCCCCAATTACCTGTTGTGTCACCATCTTCCTTTGGCCACCTTGCTTGCTAGTGCCTTGGAAGTATGCCAGGTGTGTGTCATAATTTTTGCGTTCCACCTGGTCAATCCCAATGTCTCGGATGTATTGAAACCTCTGAAGTGCATCAGGCATATGGTAGACCATACCTGCAAAGTTTCGTTAGTTACTGTAGGTATATGTGTTAGAAATATTGCAGTCAACAACAATATAAACTGATACTTTCAAGGCCTCTGATGAGAGCGTGTTGATATGAAATACAGTTTCTGCACATCAACTCTGCGCACACCATACACGTACTGAAACAGTTTGACTGATTGCACTTTTGAGTACGTGTACCATATGCATTTGCAGAAAACTGTATTTTGTATATCAACATGCAACGCACTTGTCAGGCACCAATGAGTCTATGATATAAATAGTGTTTAGTATGCAAAGGCACAATATTGTTGAAAACCTAAATGTTATCCTGAAATTGCAAACTTAGTGTTGTAACTCAAGGTAGTGTACAAAGTACAAACTGCATTTTCCAAAGTGCATGATTCATGAAATTACAACTCACAATGAATGTACGGTATTATGTCTTCATCAAAAGTTTTCTTTCGGAACTTTGTTGCCCAGGCTCTGGCGTTTTCACGGAACTGTTGTGGTGCCATTGCTTCAGGGGAACCTGGTGGCGACTTGAGGGCCTTCATCAGCATGTTGAAGTCGTCCCACAACATCTGGATTGCTGCAGGGTCCAGCAGTCTATGTGATGGATCAGCCTGTGCCTGAGGTCCAGCAACTTGTGCAGTGGCCTCAACGTGGATTCTTCGCCGTTTGGCTGGCCTGCTTGCCACCAGCGTTCTCTGCAACAGTCCAGTTTCTTTATGTAGAGCTCTTTATGTATATTAGCTGATTTAGTATACACAGTCTTTCTGAATCTGCCACTGCAAAGTTAGTAAATGCTTTGGTCACGAGCCGTCTTGACTACTGTAATTCTCTGCTTTTTGGACTTCCATCTGAGCAGATTAGCCGCCTTCAGCGAGTTCAAAATAATGCCGCAAGGCTTCTGAAGTGCAGGCGAAAACGAGACCACGTAACCCCTATACTGAAAGACCTTCACTGGCTTCCAATCCAATCCCGCATACAATTTAAGATTGCGACCCTTGCATACCGCCACTGTGATGGCAGCCTTCCGCCATACCTTTCCTCCAGTCTGATCACTTACCAGCCCTCTCGCTCACTACGTTCATCGGGAGGGAAACTTCTCAAAGTTCCAAAGTACCATCTCAAATCTGCTGGTGAACGCTCTTTCAGATGTACTGCTCCTTTAATGTGGAATTCCTTACCGACTGAGCTAAGATTAAGAAATGCCTCCCCCCTTACGCAGTTCAAAGCAAAGTTAAAAACTCACCTTTCCTCGCAGACTTTCGTGTGATCTCTACGGTTTTCTGTACATACACCCTCCCCCCCCACCCCCCCCACAGACTCTGTGTGTGTGTGTGTGCGTGTGTCTGTCGTTTTCACCAGCGCATTGAGTTATATTATAAATATGAGAAATGCGCCATATAAATACCATGTAACTAACTTAGGATAACAGAGAATCTATTGGTACAGAATCCCTTACTCTCTGAAATGTAAACAATACCTGTTCATCAGCAGTCAGCAAATCTTGCAGTTCATGGACCAAAGTGTCCTTTTTTACAGTAGTGGGGATTGTCCTGCCAGTTTTGTCTTCCAGACTTCGTCGTAGGGCGTCCTTGGAAAGGAGCTGAAGGTTCTTGATGTCCTTTGGGGCCTTGTCAAGTATGTTGATAACCTGCAAATTTTGGATCACTTTCTGCAGGTCCTCACCTGCACAAACAAAAATAGTTGTATCAGTCATAATAATCATGTAATACTAGCTTGCGAAATGGCCAATGACTCACATGTGGTCAAAATCACTGATATTCCACAAAAATTGGTTTTGTGTCACTCATGGGTGCCGATGCTACTTGGGAGCCAGTGGGTATATGCATGAGAACCACTTCAGTCTACTTCATTAGCTGTAATTAGGGTCATATACATGTTTATGTATATGTATAGTTTTGCAGCAGTCATACTATTGGAGTAAATTTCAGCGTTTACTTTACCGTGCCCCAGGTCAGGCTAACCAGCCATCAGGAAGGTGCTAACTAGCCTTGAAACACTTAGGCAACAAATCCTTTTTGTTGAAAAAGTATGGAACTTAATTTGTATTTAGCAGTTGCTGCCCTTGATTTGGCTCTAACTACCATATCAGTGAATTTTGTTCCTGACACATTCATATTTTTCTTAATTCTGTTGTACGTTTGCTATGGTGCCTGGAATGTGTGTGTGTGTGCGCGCGCGCGTGTAATATTGTGTACAGTTTTGGTAATTGTATTTTTGAAATTTGTAAGGCGCCTAGAACTCTTCTACCTGAGGTTAGGCGCCATAGAAATCATTATTATTATTAATTCAGAACTTCATTTTATACAGAAAACGTGTCCTTGAATTTCCATAAGGTTCAGTATTCAGTGTGCAATGGGTAGAAAGACCATGTCTTTCAATTTCATGCTTGGGTCAAGTTTTGGTATTAATAGTTTTCAAGTGTTATAGTATCTTTGTGTTATATGCAGAAGGTGAGATGCACCTATGCTACTGCTTATTCGTACACGAACTTGCCTGAGAGCTGTGTCCATTTCTTTATCTTTCCCTTTCCATCATCTCCTCTTTCTTCGCAGAACTCAAAGTGGATATTTAGCCTCTCTATCTCCTCAATCAATGCTGTTGTGTTTCCTTGATCAACAGCCCATACCACAACCTGCACACACACACACACATACTGACTACTTTAATGCATGATTCATGGTCAGTTTAACTAGTATAGTTTGATTCTGTTTCAAAGTGACCCTATATGTGTTACAATGTAATCATGTCAGATGATATCTAGTAAGACTTCCAGTAAAGATGTAAAGTGCATACCTGGTTGAGGAGTTTATTTGAAATCCTCATGCGTAGGTGTAATTCATCTGGCACTAGGCCATTCGTACGGCACCCAAGGAAATAAGTCTGCACTCTGATAGCCAAGAGCGTGGCCATCTTCAGCCACAGACTGTTGCTGCTGGGCATGATTCCTCTCCACTCCCCAGGTTTCTGTGACATGTCAGATGCATTAAAGCCTACAGTATAGCGTGCACAGGCCGCTAGGCAGACTGGTTATAGCCTACGCATCTTATACAGTGGGCTGTACAGAATGATAGCAAGTATATCAAAGTAAATTTAACTTGATGATCATCAACTGTTGGTGAACTGGTAAAGAATAATTAAAAATGAATTAAATATATATATATAAATATATATATATATATCTCAGAATTTAATGAAATATTATATATATATATATATATATATATATATATATATATTTATATATATATATATTTATATATGTGGTGATTATATGAACACAAACTGCGGGAGCAGGCTTACTTGAGAAGTCACAGATGTCATGTTTGGTGCAGAGACACCAGATGCAGAAGTAGTTTGCATTGGCTCCATTGATGCCTTTCATTAGGGCCAGAGCCTTCCAGTCTGATGAAATTATCCTGAAATTTATTTTGTAGCAGGTTTTAAACAGTACTACTACTAGGGTGTTAGCTGGTCCATTTTATTGAGGAAGATAGTAACACACAATTGGGTGGGTCTTTTATGTTGTGTGCTGTCTGTCCACATTATGCAATGTTCTTGTTGTCCAGGTCAGCATTTTTTTTTTAATGAAGTGTAACATGATTTTATGGTATGGATTGTATGATTTTACAGTAGTCGTGATTTTTCTTTCCCACAGGAATGCACACTGCAAATAAAATGTAAATAAGGCATGAAGTACTTCAACATGTGTTCTATGTCTCTGGTACGTGCATACATGTGTGTGTGTGTGTGTGTGTGTGTGTGTGTGTGTGTGTATTTACAGATAATCTCCTTAGACTACATTTGTTTTACTTACCATCTGACTTTAACTAGTTTTCCATGGACATGGACACCATCTCTGGCAGCCATCAACATCTCTTGCCTTGTCATCAGTGATGCCATCTCCAATGTTGGCCTGTCCTCTTTACCTAAAGCAGAATACATTGCACAATAAACAAATTTATTACAGTATAAAACATGTGTGTGTCTATTTTTTAGACAAATTTAACTTTTTCTGTGTTTGAGGCACACTAAAAAACTACAGCTATAAAATGCTCTGTCTCTTAGCTTTGAAGGAAAATATTAGTTTGCCTCAAACACTAGAATAATCATCATGTTGCATGAACAATCAGCAATGTTACATAATGGTATGTAGCAGGGCATGATGCCAATCACAGTCGCTGGACCGGGGCAAAAACTACACTGAAACTAGTTAAAGAAAGATGCACACACCCATGTACAGAAACAGTGTTAACTCGTCATCTGGGGAGAGCTTCCTCTGAAAGCGGTCTTCCGAATCTACTGGGATAAGCCTGATCACCCCCTGCACTGCATTTTTATTTTTTGTTATTTTGGCGCCATCGCAGGCAAAACGCAGGGTGATGGTCAGGTTATCCGAGTCTGCCTTAAGAAGATGCCGGTTTTCTGGGAAGTCCAGCAGATTTTCAATTACAGCTGTCAGGCTTCTGGCGCACCCATCCCTGCTCGGTATCTATAAAACATTGAAGAATTTGTAAATGATTCTTTGATTCAGCTTTTAACAGAAAGATAAATCTCAAGTTTCATCATATTCACAATGCATACATTTTGAAGCATATTAAAAAGCACAGTTGTTCATACATTCCATTAACATGTTGTGTTTGGACACATTCAATGATTTAGTCTACTCTAAACTATGTATGTATATGTTTTCGCCCTAAATATTCGTGTCACACTGCCTTGGTTCATATGATTGACACTTGGCTGCTCAACATCAACAGAAACAAGCGTGTTGAGTATGGCGTGCCCCAGGGATCCATACTAGGACCGTTACTTTTCTGTTTGCTTATAAATGATCTTCCACTTCATATATCTAATCCAAATACCGAATGTGACATGTTTGCCGATGATTCAACTCTTCACGCTGGCGGGAAAACGTATGCTGTACCTGAAATATCAAGCAATCTTCAGCTTAGTCTTCAGGAGGTCTCACTGTGGTACAAAAATAATCAAATGCTTGTTAATTCATCCAAAACGAAAAGCATGCTAATCACAACACGCCAAAAGCATCAGCTCCGCCCCCATTCACTTAACCTCTCTTTTGATTCAGTTCCCATTGAGCAAATCAAGGAATATCGCCTCCTCGGGGTAATTGTTGATGACCAACTGTGCTGGTTGCCCAATCTAACACAACTAGGGAAAACATTATCAAAAAAGCTATTTTTACTGTCAAGATTAAAATCTATCATTGATACTAAGACACGAAAGCTATTTTTCAACTCGCCTACATAAAACCTCACATTACGCATCTACTATTTGGGACGGCTGTAGTGAGGCTAACCTTAAGCGGATTAATTCTCTATACAATGGCGCAGTTACACTGATCCTCCCAATCCCCTCTCTAACTTTGGAGGAAAAGCTTCAGGCAAGCCTTTACATCAACACCTTACGTTAAATAAGTGCGTACTTATGCACAAAGCACTGAACGGGAAAGCCCCCCTCTACATGGCTAAGCTTTTCACTGAGAGCGAAAGGATTTACAGCACTTTGAGGAACAGTCTCGTCATTGAACGGCCCCGAATTGACTTGTTTAAATCCAGCCTTTCGTACGCGGGTGCCTATTGATGGAACTCACTTCCTCCACATATACAGCAAATGAGACATCTTCCATTGTTTAGGACGAAAGCAGAGAAAGAGAGAAGGAGAGAATTGAACCAGCATTAACACAATGACTGAGTTAACCCCCTTAATTATAACTTTTAGAAACTCATCAGCTATGTTCCCAACACAGAGTAAATATCGTTGGAAGTTATCCCCCTAAATCATTGCTTTTTTAAACAGTCACATTTTTATGTACCTCCACATATTAATAATTAAGGGGTTAACTCAGTCATTGTGTTAATAATACTTCAATTCTCTCTTAATTAGCTCATACGGACCGATGTCGTAAACACAGCCCTATGAGCTACTTGCACAGAGAGATAGAGAGAGACCCACGAACACAGACATACTGAGACTGTCTGCGATTAAGTTACAGGGGTCTTACTCTGTGGCGCATGTCCTTTGTAAGCCAGCTCACCTGTTTACCTTTGTTGTCTGTTGCCACGCGCCACGTGGGGACATTTTTATGAATAAGCCGGCTCTAAGGCTTTTGAAAAGGAAGCATGTTTCGAAGTTGACACACACACACACACACACACACACACACACACACACACACACACACACACACACACACACACACACACACACACACACACACACACACACACATAAACAAACAAACAAACAAACACCACAGACATGCATACACAACTTACCCGTTTAGAAAAGTTTGTAAGTACGGCCTCACGCCAGTGCAATATTATTGTAAGATTTTCTTCCGGGTGCATACTGACGCGAGCCATTGAAACACACGAGCCGGCGTGAGACGTTAATAACTTTTATTCAAGTTCACGCACTGGTGGGTGGTGTTCATATTTAGACTGTAACTACGCTTTCAAGCTGAAAATAGACACATTACTCTCTGCTTTATACAGACACCCGACTGAGTACATAAACAACAGATCCTCAAGAGCCCCTGGGCTCCCGGGCTTGACTCTATTGTACAACAATTCAGTCAGCTGTACTCTCAGGGCCCTCATTATGAGTAAGTTTTGAAACTTGGCGACATGCTTTTGACAGATTCAAACAATTCAGTTTCGAATACTCTGCCGAACTCACGAAGGCTCCAAGATTTATGAATATTTGTAACGACGTAATATTCAAGCGATAATGTCGTCGCTCTTTTGTTTGGCTGAATGGGCCTGCCGTCTGCTTACTAATGTATGTGTGGTTACCCTTGGTACCGTCTGTAGGTAACATACATGTCTCATAGTCACCCCACACAGAGATAGGCCCGATTTAAAAGTCTATATAGATGTGTGTGCTATTACAAGCCCTGTTTAAACCTGTGTACATTTAACATAGAAAAGCTAACATCTTGTTTACTAGCAATGAGTCACGAACACCTGTGTTAGCACCGAAATCAATCTAGTCACACACACACACACACACGCACTGATACACAGACAAACACACGCACGCACATGCACGCACAAACAAACAAACAAACAGACGCATAAACAAACACACACACTCACTTACACACACACTTACAGACACTCATGTCAGTACAATTGTACCGTAAGCCTGAGTCTAATCTAACAGCTGATGTCACGGTTAAAGACCTCGCACCGTTATTGAATAGCAGGGGACGCTTTTCATTCCTTTTCAATTCAGACACGAGCCGCGACGAGACTGTGCTTTTGAAAGGCTATCACCCGTCAAAAACACAGCCGTTTAAATTGCAAGATAATGACAAAGATCAACTGGGGGTCATCATGATGATTTGAAGGAGAGGTGATTTTGTGCAAGTGTACAATGTACTCGGGGTGTAGAGTGTTCATGGAGAAGTAGTACCTTTGACTTTTCAGCCAGCAGCGCCTCTTGGGGCAGGCGGGAGCACTGGTCTTCACATGGCACTCAACTCTCACAGCTGGCTCCAGGTCCTTTACCTAGCCACACCCCGGTAACCGCTTCTGCTGGCGGGCGAAACGTTGTGAGGGGCTGACGCGTCTCTCAGTCAGTTGAAATACTTGGAGAGGAGACGGGCGCCGCCAAGTTCGCCTAAGCCCATTGAAAGGACTGATGGACAAGCAACAGAATAAGAATAACATGCCGGATCGGTCGGGGCCCGGATCACCAACGACCGCGCACCCCATTGGAGGTCTCCAGGGTGGGGGCGACAAGTGTGTTACTGGAACCAAACCCACCATCAAGCTGCCCACGCAAGGAATAACTATCGGAACTTGGAACGTTCGCACACTCTACCAGTGCGGCAAAGTGAAGGAACTCACCCACGAGTTGAAGCGCTATCGCTGGGACATTGTAGGACTTGCAGAAGTTCGATGGACAGGCTTCGGAGAAACAACAACAGATGAAGGCCATAAAATCTGGTTCAGCGGAAAAGAAACCAAGCACGAACATGGCGTAGCTTTTATCGTAAGGAAAGAGGTGGCTGGAACTGTCATCAGCTGCACCCCCGTGTCAAGCAGACTAATCTCCATCCGCATCTCCGCCCGACCGCACAACATCACTATCATTCAAGTATACGCTCCAACAGCAGATCATGATGATGAAGAATTAGAAGAATTTTACGAACAACTGGACAACATCATCAAGAAAACACCTAAGAAAGACATTCTGACTGTCCTCGGTGACTGGAATGCAAAGATCGGCCCTGACGCCTACCAACAATGGGCAGGAACAGCTGGCAAGTTTGGCCTTGGAGAAACAAACGACAGAGGCCTGCGACTTTTAGAGTTCGCACAGAGTCACCGTCTCACCGTTGCTAATACCCTCCATCCACACAAGAAGTCAAGAACAGTGACATGGCAATCGCCAGGAGGCCTGGTCCATAACCAGATTGACTTCATCTTGCTGCCTCGACGATTCAAATCCAGCGTTAACAAAGCACAAACGAGGTCCTTTCCTGGCGCTGATATTGGCAGCGACCACAACCTCGTCCTTACTAGCCTCAAGTTGAAGCTGGCATTGAAACGAGATAGCAAGAGCCCTCGCATCAGATTCGACCTCCAGAAGCTAAAAGACCCGGAAGTAGAAGAGCTCTTCCAAGCCCAGGTGGGAGGCAGATTTGCAGCCTTGGCTACTTTGGACTGCGACGTAGACACCCTTGCTGGAAATATAAAAGAGGTGTTACTTTCTACAGCAGAAGAAGTGCTGGGGAAGCAGAGGAAGCGCAAACAGCCCTGGGTCACCGATGACATCCTCGATCTCTGTGATGAGAGGAGAGCCTGGAAGAAAAAGAGAGGCCAAGACCTCACATCAGCAAACAAGTACAGACTTGTCAACAAGAAGATCAGGAAGAGGATGAAAGAAGCCAAAGAAGATTGGATTGAAGACCAGTGTTGTAGCGTGGAAGAGGGCATGGCAAACGGCAACAGCAAGAAGGCTTATGAAACGCTAAGGACCCTCACCAAGACTCAACAGCGAACAGCCACAGTCATCGAAGACAGCAGCGGCCAACTCCTTACGGAAAACACTGCTGTACTAAACAGATGGACTGAGTACTGCCGAGACTTGTATAACTACAAGGCTGAGCCAGACACCAGCATCCTCCAAAACAACCAGGTTGGGGCCAGGAAGGCTGAAGACCTGCCAGTGTTAGCTGAAGAGGTGGAAGCAGCCGTACGCGGCCTGAAGGGAGGAAAGTCTCCAGGTGTAGACAACATACCTGCTGAACTGTTGAAACATGGAGGAGAAGTAACAACGAAGGTCCTCACTACACTCTGTCAAAAGATCTGGGAGCAAAAGAAATGGCCAGTAGAATGGACACAGTCTCTAGTGATCCCGCTCCCCAAGAAAGGAAACATGAAACAGTGCCAGAACTACAGAACTATCAGTCTGATAAGTCACCCTAGCAAAGTAATGCTTAGAATCATTCTCAACCGCCTCAAAACTTTCGCCGAGGAACTGTTGGCAGAAGAACAGGCTGGCTTCAGAGTTGGAAGAAGCACTGTAGAGCAGATTTTCAACTGCCGCGTCCTGATCGAGAAACATCTGCAGCATCAGCGCGAACTCTACCACAACTTCATTGATTTCAGGAAAGCATTTGATCGCGTCTGGCACGACGGACTCTGGCAAGTCATGAGATCGTTCAACATAGAGGAGGGACTGATCCAAATGATAGAAGCGCTTTACAAGAACGCCTGCAGCGCGGTTCTACTTAACAATCAGTCAGGCGAGTTCTTCAGGACGACGATCGGTGTCCGTCAAGGATGCCTGCTCTCTCCTGTCCTTTTCAACATATTCCTGGAGAAGATCATGCAGGAAACCCTCCACGACCACCATACTTCAATCTCTATTGGTGGCAGATCCCTGTGCAATCTTCGATTCGCAGACGATATTGACCTCATGGCAGGTAGCAATAGTGAGCTCCAAAACCTGACAGACAAACTTTCAAGTAGCGCAGGGTCTTATGGCATGGAGATCAGTACGGATAAAAGCAAAGTGATGATCAACACCACAAGCGACAGCAGCAGCAACATTCACATGAACGGCCAGAAGCTAGAAGAGGTCAATAGCTTCAAGTACTTGGGAGCCACCCTGTCCAAAGACGGTAGTTGCGTAGCAGAGATCCGTATCAGGATAGGTACAGCAACATCCGCAATGGCCAGGCTGGACAGGATATGGCGAAGTAACTCCATCAGCTTCACCATCAAGTACAGGCTTTACAAGTCCCTCGTAGTGTCTATTCTACTCTACGGCTGTGAGACTTGGACACTGCTTGCAGACTCAGAAAAGAAAATCCAAGCCTTTGAGAACAAGTGCCTGAGGAAGTTGCTCCGCATCTCGTACCGCGAGCACAAGACCAACGAATATGTACGGAGCATCGTCACTTCCCTGGTGGGCCCACATGAACCCCTTCTGGCAACCGTGAAACGGCGCAAGCTTGCTTGGTTTGGCCACGTGACCCGACACAACACCTTGTCCAAGACTATCCTCCAAGGCACTCTCGAAGGAAGTCGTCGGCGAGGTCGTCAGAGAAAGAGTTGGGTCGCAAACATAAAAGAATGGACTGAACTCGAGATGCCAGACTTGCTTGCCACCGCCCAAAATAGAACTCAGTGGAGAGCACTGTCTGTTGCTGCTGCCTTTCAGTCCCCCCAACGCCCAGTTCGGGCAAGGGACTGATGATGATGATGATGATGACAATGTACTCATGTCTGGTGGTCTTTCTCTCTCACACGCACTAACACACACACACACACACACGCACACGCACGCACACAAACATATGCACACACACACAATGATAACATAACACACTTTTCTCAACCATGCCGCCCTAATGTTTAGAGATAAAAGAATGTATTTTACTTAACCACCAAATTCTCAGGAGCCAAACTGATGCCCTAAAAGTGTTTATTTTTAATCTCTCTCACTCACTACTCCCTCAACGCTATAATAATTTCCACCTCACTGGCAACAAAACCGTATTTTGAAACAAACACTGACTCATGGGAATCATCATCTGTATTGACGAGTAAAATAATGACACAATTACCCATTGTCTTAAGTTGACCTTAATTAATTACTAATTATGGTCATTAAGGTCCACACGGTCGTTTTTCTCAAATCAAACCAAAATCCTGTTAGTGCACTGTATAATAGACTAATGACTTTTTACACACACCCCTGTCAGAGTCAATTTCTGAGAAACACGATTTTCTCAAGTAAAACTTTATACGTTACTAACAAGTTACAACTAACTTTTAAGAACCTGCAGAGGTAACCTTTAAGTGAGTTGCTATACGAACTTATTAATTACTTATCATAAGAACTTATTAATTACTTACTGTAAGTTCTTATAAGTTCTTACAACAACTTGACTTAAGTCACAACTTACTCGGTCAGATTTGTCAAGATACAAGGACAATAAAAAAACTTTTTTTTCTCAGTAATACTCGGGTGGTGGTGCAGATGGGGCTAAACAATCAGGCACAAGTGGTGTAAATGACGTGTCATCTCTCTGCGAAGCATATGACAAAAATATTGATTGATTACCAAATCTGATTTTTATTTGTTTAAAAGATTGTGTATTTTTTCTGTGGTTTCCTGAACACCGATCTGTTTCCCCATCTCTAAAAAACTAGCCTTCAGTTCTTCAACATTCACAGGAGATTGACTACGCATTTTATTTTGTATTTCAGACTTCTGTTTTTTGTAATTATTTAAATCATCCTGGACTCGCTTAAATTCTTCGTCATCAATAAAATTATCATTCAATGCCTTACTGATAATAAGTTTCATACTGCTCAGCTTTGCACCAGCAAGTGTACTCAATGCTTCATGTTTCTGTAATTTCGTGTGAAACCTCTTGTTTAAGGCCTCCAAACCAAAGCAAGCCAGGCATATAGCAACGCTAACACCCTCAACTGCTATTCCAGCCAAACTTCCAATTCCCGTGGCAAACAGAACAATACCCCCCACAGAACATCCAGCTGAAACTGCACCAATAGCCATAGAAGTGTTTTGAACAGAATTAAAAACGGTCTTATACCGTCTCTTACATCTGGAGTACCTCGCCTCTTCACTTTCCAAATATTTAATTGCTTCTGTAATATTATTTAATCTGAATGCGTCTGCCTTTAATGTTTTATCTGATGCAATTGGCACAGCTGTCGCATGCGGATCAGGCGCAAGCGTTGTTTTAGTCGTCACATTTGTTTCAGTCGGCTCAAGCGTCGGTAGTATTGGATAAAATTTTACCATATTTTTTTATTGACAAATATTTTTTATTTAATCATCAATTACATTTTGCAACTCTTCAAAAGTATACAATTTGCTAGCATAATAAAATGCAACAAGATCAATGTGTTCAAGGTTTATGTAACTTAGACGAACAAAAGTTGTTTTGTCAACCGATATCTTGACAGCTGGAACACTGCTCGAAACTTCAAAAACATCTACATTTTTTCTAATAGCAATAAAAACCTTTGTTGATTCTGATACTGTTTCATCCCATGTAAGTTTTATTCCCTGTGCAATATTTGCCTCTTTTGCAGAAGTTACAGATTTCATGATAATTTCAAATACTATTGTCGCTTCTCTAGCCACGACTAAGCTTGCTGGCATAAACACAACAGAAGTATCTGATCTACCCTTTCTAGTTGTAAGAAGATACCGCCGTCTCTCATAATTTTCAACTTTCAGTTTATCTCTGCTATTGTTGTCTGGGGCAAAACTTGGAACAAGGCTTACAATCAGCGGCCCAGAATTAACAACTTTCCTAAACACTAAGGCGCCTTCGTCATCAGTGTATACATAAGGACTAATAAATTCAATCTTTATGTCCCAGTCAATTGTGGGTGCTGGCGTAGGTGCAGGCAGCACAGGTGAAACAACCCACTTACTACCCACATGTATTAAGTTGTAAGGCGCATTATTTACAGGCGGAGTAGGTACAGTAACATCACGCAGCTGACCAAGTTTAGGAATCTGTCTTTCACCGTCTTTCATGTCAACAATTACTTTCCTCTTGTACATGCCATTTGAATCAAGTTCAAAACCATATATTTCTCCAACATCCCCTTCCTTCTCAAAATCCTGTACATCAGCCAAATCTTTCAACTCTGTTACTGGACATGCAACTGGTATGATTCTCGGCTTTGGACCACCACTCATTTTTTATAAACAAAAATAAAATTATTTAATTTCCAACACAACACTAAAATCATGCATAACAACTGGTTTGTTATCCTGATTAGTTACAGATATACTCAGTGACTCAAAGAAACTAGAACCTAATTTCTTAAACTGCAAATTAGGAAATCTAACAACTACACTTTCACAATAAGGAGCAGTTCCAGTTGGTAAGCATCTCAACAAAGTTGAAGGCTTTCCATTGTGAACATTTACAGTTGTGTTTAGTTCTTTCAAATAAACATTAAATACTGTGTGTACTGACAAATTGACAGGGCGTTTTCCAGTTATTTTAAGTTTTTTGGTCTTCATTGTTATAATACCAGACATAGCTTCATCTAAATCATCTGATCTCCACCAATCTTCATCAATATAAAATCCAAGTAAATATGCAAATCTATCTGAGATCCTTAACCAATTTTGTGTCGGAAATTCTAATGTAACAAGTAGGTTAGCTGGATTTAAAGTTGCTTTAATTTTAAAATTACTTTGAAACCATTCAGCTATAGTACAAAAGTCATAATACCCAGGCGGTAAAGCTTCAGTCTTACCATCTAAATTTACTTTATTATATATATCATCTTCTACATTAAACCATTTTACTGTATAGAACATTTCATGGATAGCTACAGCCTTGCTACCATCACGATTATCAATCCCATTAGTTAACCACACTGGTTTGCTTGTGTCAAGATTTGTTAAGGAAATAAACATTTTTATTATCTCATATAAAAAGAAGGATGGAATTTAAATCACCAACCATTACCACTACAAACGCATTTCAATTTAATGTGAATGCCAAATATAATGTTGCGCCTACTTATGAACAGAAAATAATTCAACTAAACCAGCTTGATATTGCTGTAAACGAACAAGATCTATTCCAAGTCAAAGTACCCAACCCCTTTGATCAATATCTAAACCCTCCAATAACAGATGACTCTACTGCAAGAAAGTGGTCCTCAAGTCCACTACAGATGTTTCAAAACCAACTCAACTTTGCCATACTATGTTCAACTACAGGCTGTGGTGTTTCATTTACAGACCACTTGAATCACTCAAACAAACTGATTAAGTCTGTCTATCGTTTCCATGTTTATGTTTCCATGTTTCAACAGGTTTAACAACCCCATGGATATGAAAGCATTTGAACGCATTTGTAATGAATTTAACATAAGCACTAAGTATGACTTCACACAAAAACTTGATGATCACCACGGCATTGGTACATTGTATTATGCTTTGAGTCACAGACAATTACTTACTTACTTACGCCTGTCACCCCTACCCGGGTATAGGCCGTCGACGAGAGACCTCCAGCAACTCCTGTCCTGTGCTTCTCCTTCGATTCTACTCCAGGTGGTTCCCAGTCTCTTGATGTCTGCTTGGAGGTCTCGACGCCAGGAGTTTCTCGGCCTACCTCTTTTCCTCTTTCCCTGGGGGTTCCATGACAATGCCTGCCTAGTGATACTGGAAGCTGGCTTTCTCAGACTGTGACCGATCCATCCCCATCTTCTTCGCCCAATTTCATTCTCTGCTGTTATCTGCTCTGTTCTCTCCCAGAGTCTGACGTTGCTGATCTTCTCTGGCCAGTGGATTTTCAAAATTCTTCTAAGGCAACTGTTCATGAAGGTCTGTACTCTGTTGACTTTGGTTTTTGTCAATCTCCATGTCTCTGCTCCATATAGGAGAACTGCTTTTACATTGGAGTTGAAAATCCGGACTTTGGTGTGTTGTGACAGCTCTCTGGAACGCCACACTTTTTTCAACTGGAGAAAGGCTGCTCTGGCTTTACCGATTCGTGCTCTGACATCTGCATCAGTGCCGCCTTTTTTGTCTATGATGCTCCCGAGATAGGTGAAGGACTCCACCTCCTCCAGCGGGGTGCCAGCAAGCAAGACTGGTTCTTCCCTGGTTGCGTTCAGCCTCATTGTCTTTGTTTTCTGTTTGTGAATGGTGAGGCCCACTTGGGACGAGATGTCAGCAAGCCTCGTGGTCTTGTCCTGCATTTGTTGATGAGTGTGGGACAGTAATGCCAAGTCGTCTGCAAAATCGAGGTCGTCAAGCTGTGTCCACAGTGTCCACTGTATTCCACTTCGTCTGTGCTCTGTGGTCATCTTCATGACCCAGTCTATGGCCAGTAGGAAGAGGAACGGAGACAGCAGACACCCCTGCCTGACACCAGTTCTGACCTGGAGCTCTCTGGTGAACTGCCCTTCATGGATCACGCGACATGTCATGCCATCATAGCTGCTCTTGATCAGGCGGACGAGCTTTGTGGGTACACCGTAGTGTCGTAGGAGTTTCCACAGAGTCTCTCGGTCCACGCTGTCAAATGCTTTCTCATAATCCACAAAGTTGACGTACAGCGGGGAGCTCCACTCCAGAGACTGTTCCACGATGATGCGGAGAGTGGCGATCTGGTCTGTACATGATCGGTTCTTCCTGAATCCTGCTTGCTGGTCTCTCAGCTGGGGGTCAACGGAGCTCTTCATTCTCTCTAGGATGATCCTGTTGAAGACCTTTCCTGGTACTGACAGCAAGGTGATTCCTCTGTAGTTGGAACACTTGCTGAGGTCGCCTTTCTTGGGAAGCTTGATTAGGTACCCCTCCTTCCAGTCAGCTGGCATCACCTCCTCTTCCCAGATCTTTCCAAACAGTGGGTACAGCATCTCAACTGTTGTCTCTAGGTCTGCTTTCAGAGACTCCGCTGGGATGCCATCTGGCCCTGCTGCTTTGCCATTCTTCAAAAATGCCACTGCTTTTCTGATCTCTTCCCGGCTGGGTCTGTCACAGCTGATGGGTAGGTCGGTCTCTGCCGGCTGGATGTCGGGGGGGTCGGGTGGGCTAGGTCTGTTCAGTAACTCTTCAAAATACTCGGCCCATCTGTCGAGTTGGTCTGCTCTGTCTGCAATAGGCTTGCCTTCTTTGTCTTTTACTGGTCTTTCTGTATGGCCATACTTACCCGACAATCTTCTGGTAATGTCGTAGAGCTGTTTCATGTTGCCGCTGCCTGCTGCCTTTTCTGCCTCTGCTGCCAGGCTGTCTGTGTAGGCCCTCTTGTCTGCCCTGATACTCCTCTTCACCTCGCGGTTGGCTTCCGAGTATTCCCCCTGTGCCCTTACTTTGGCTGCTCTCGTGCGACTGTTGTTGACCGCTGCTTTCTTCTGCTTCCTCGCTTCTATCTTCTTCAAGGTCTGTGCCGACAGCCAGTCCTTGTGGTGGTGTTTCCTGAACCCTACAGTGTCTTTGCAGGTTGAGTTCAGCGCCTCTCTAACTGCCTTCCACTGCTGCTCTGTGGTGACCGCCTCCTCTTCATTTACTAGCTCCTGTAGCGCTTGAAACCGGTTGGACAGCACCAGTTTGAACTCTTCTCTAACTCCAGTTTCTCTCAGGAGGCCTACATTATAGCGCTGTCTTCTTGTTGTCTCTGTGCGGCTTTTCTTTAGCTTGAGCTTCATTCTTAAGGTAAGCAGATGGTGGTCGGAGGCGACATCTGCTCCCCTCCTCACTCGAACATCTTGAAGGGATCTTCTAAATTTCTTGCTAATGCAGATATGGTCTATTTGGTTCTCTGTTGTATGGTCAGGTGAGACCCAAGTTGCTTTGTGTATTCTTCTGTGTGGGAAGATGCTGCCTCCAATGACAAGTCGGTTTAGAGCACAAAAGTCTGCACACCTCTCCCCGTTCTCACTCATCTCTGAGCCTAGTCCCTGTCTCCCCATCACCTCTTCGTATCCGGTGTTGTCCTCCCCTATTTTGGCATTAAAATCGCCCATGACGATGGTGATGTCTCGCTCCGCACATTTGTCCACGGCACTCTGGAGTCGGTCGTAGAACTCTTGTTTCTCTTCCTCGTCACTGTCATTGGTGGGCGCATAACACTGGATGACGTTCAGCTTGAGCTTTTTCTTGGTTCTAAAGGCTGCTGTTATAATTCTTGGCCCAAGAGGTTCCCATCCCATCAGCGCTCTCTGTGCCACTGGTGACAGCATGAGTGCTACTCCTTCTGTATGGGGGGCATTCTCCTCTTCATGACCTGAATACAGAATCATCTCCCCACTTAACAGCCTTTTCTGGCCAGACTGCGTCCATCTGGCTTCACTGATGCCTAGCAGGGAAAGGTTGTACTTTTGCATTTTCACTGCTATCTGGGCGGCCTTGCCGCTCTGGTACATGGTCTTGACGTTCCATGTGCCCATGGTTGTATCCCTGGATAGAGAGAGGCGGCTCGGTCCTGTGGCTTCCGAAGACTTCCGGCTTTCACCACAGGACGTCATAAGTCTTCTAGTAGAAGAACCTTCCTCCTCCAGGAAAGGAATTACTGTTAGTCTTTTCGTCGGCGTTTTTGTAGCTATTTCCTTTTTTGCAGGGTGGGGAAGCTACCCCCACGCCCAACCCCCTTACTAGGAGGACCAGGGGTTTTCTGTCGGGGTCACCTTCCCTTAGACCATGTTGGTTCACGGCACCTTATTTCATTCGGTGCACCCCTCTCACGAGGGACCCCCTATCCACCACCCAGGGGACGCGCCTCAACGCCGTATGGTCCCAGCGCGAGGTCACAGACAATACCCTCAAGATTATTACCCTGGTTACACTTCATTCTCATCAAAATCACAAGTCTGGTTAGGATCAATAGAGCAGAAACAGTCTAACGCCTGGACCACATTTATTTTAGATAAATCTGACGGGTTTACTCAAGCAGGAGTCGAGCGCGTCAATGAGTCTATCAGAACATATGTCTGGTGTTTACTAGGAGCACAATCACTAACAAAATCAAACATTTTGAATGGAAGTGGTAAATTTGAAGCACAAAAACAATTTCTCGCTAATCTTGAAGATTCAATTAATTCAACAATAGATCTCCCATCAAGCATACAGCGTTACCAAGACGTACTCAGATATGCCAGATCAAAAGTTGACTTTGTAGTTGGCATCGGGTTATACATGTTACCATCTGATCTTCAACTCCAAATGGGGACAATAACAAATGTGACCCTCTCTCACGAAACCAGTCTTAACTCGCAGCGAGCCGATCGGCGCTACACGCAGTAATATGTGGTGGGGGTCAATCTGGGTCATTTTCACTTTTTTGCAGAAATGTATTCTATATACACCAAAGTATCGTATGGTTAAAATCTTTATCATGAAAAATGCCATTAAATAGGTTAAAATGATTTTAAAAGTCTGAGCTCGGCCCCAATTATTCTTTTGTTTTGTGCAAAATGACCCATTTTTAACATAACAGAACACGTTGCATCCCCTACAGAACCCCATCAAGTTATATACCGTTGGAAAGGCCTTTGTCCGCACTTTCGCGGGCTTGGGTCGTGTTCTTCATTACACGGATGTGTTCCTCCCAAATAAGGAAAAAAGGGCGTACACAAATGTTCAATTCTGACCAATCAGAGAGTAGAATTCTTAGCTGCATGGCAACGATGAAGTTACACGAATTCTCATTGGCTGAGACAAGACTAAGGGACACAACTGCATCATGTTCCGCTGTTCACTTTTCGTCTGTTTACAACACGCGAAAATGAAAACAAGACTCGATTAAACTATTGTAAATCAGGAAAAAAAAACGCCTGCAGATCAGAAAGAATTGAGCGACCTGATCACAGACTATTTCGTCGCCGATTCGCATCACGACGATAGCTTCTCATACAACGATTTTGAGTTTGAACCGGCCGATCGAGAAACAAGCGAAGAAGCAACGGCTGCATCACAGTTCACACAGTCTTCAACTCTCAATTCAACACATGGATCGAGGTATGTGCATCATTTCTGAATGCAGATGTATGATCATTAGTGTGTGTGTGTGTGTGTGTGTGGAGTGTATGTGTAGAGTGTGTGTTTGTGTGTGGAGTGTGTGTGTGTGTGACCAACTCTCAACAGAAGATGAATAGGCTAATTGTACTACTAATGGCAATACAGAAATGGCTCACATAAACAGACAGTTTAAAATGATTTTGTACTATTTTGTTCAGATGCAAAGGAGTGGATGATCCCCAGCATTCTGAGTGAGTGCATGCGGAACGGACTGAAGACAGTGCAGCATGAACGCTGGGTATGTATAATACATTATTTTAAGCACTAAACAGAATCATGCAAATTCATGTGTTGTGTCTAGTGCGCAATGACAGTTTATTTTCATCGACTTCATTATTGTTTTTCTTTCAGTTTTCTGACTTCATTATTGTTTTTGTTGCTGTTTTCTGACTTCATTACTGTTTTTGTTTCTGTTTTCAGTATCAGCCAAGAATCCTGACACGCCTTTCAAAGTACAACCAGACACAGGGACTGATGCCAACATGACAAAAGGCTGGGGGCAAAAGAACAACACCCTCAGCTTGACGCTCCATGACACAGACCGCGTGGTGCGCTTTATTTTAAAAACAACTGTGCATAGGAGGACAACGAGTAGCTTGAATGGGATCAAGACTGTTGGACGCTTCAGGTTCAGTCGCCATGGAAAGGTGTTTTAAGTTTTACAAGACAACCCACAACACCGACGCTGAAGAGGACAAGGTGCTGGCTGTTCCTGGCCATGTTGCTCACCTCCCCCCCCCCACCCCCCCACCCCTACCATGGCACTGGCAGCCATCATACCAGTTCCTGGACTTTTCAGAGACATACAACAGTACCTATTTCAACACATTCAGGACTACGCTCGAGACGACAAGTGTGACATTGTGTGCTCTCCTCCTCACAGCTGATTTCCAGTGTGCAAAGACAACTGTCTGGTTACTGTGCTTGTGTGGTTACTGTGCTTGTGTGGTGTAGTTTGCTGTGCTTGAGTGGATAATTGTATACTGAAGGGAATTGTTTGGTGAAGCGGTATGCTGCCTGCAATACGTGAGGACTTTCCTTTTTTTACATTTCTTCTGCAACCTGTAAGTAAATATTGTGTTTGTTTTTTTAAGTTGTTGCATGTTTACAAATTTATATATGAATGTGGAACTACTAATACTCAGTTTGTAGATTTGTTTTTAGCTTTTGTGACTTCATTTTGCAGGGTAGTGGTAGTAAATAGTATTCATTTCAGTCTGGGGCAGCCGACTGTGACTTCTGTTTTGCATGTTTTAAGGATAATTTCTGTCTAGTGTCCTTTTCAGTTTGAATCAATTATAAGTGGGTTTAAATGACAAACAATGAAATAAAGTGATTGGCAACTTCATAAATTGGATGTAAATTGTATTCAGTCTTTGTAATGATGGTTTTTATTTTGCCTTGGTGATGGTGGTTTTCACGTTTCTTGAACGCGTCCGCAATCTAATTTTAGATAACATTTGCCACTAAATAAGAGTGCTACACAGCATTTTCATACATGTTTTGCCTAAATATATTATAGCAATATACTTTTATGCTCAAACAGAATTGAAATTATTTATGCCTTGAGTTTGATAGCAAAATATGAAAATGCATTTTCCCCCCAAATCTGTCATGTTTACATTAGGTATGGCACTTTTGGGGGCTATTTATCACAAGATCCTGACTAGCTAGCAACTTAATGTGAGGTTTTACACATAGTGATGGACGTACTGAACCACCATGTAAAATATCAGGTTGATTGGTTGACTTTGAACCCCCGTTGCTAAGGTAGGTGTGCAAGACATGCACACATAAACTTTGCAGGCTGTTTTCTCAAAATGGCCACCGGTGCATTTAACAACTTTAAACCCTAATAACTTCTACAATTTTTGCACTACAGCATTCATTCATATATCAAATTAATCAGCAGGCTCTGTACATTTTAGAAATGTATATATCTCAAAACACCCAAAATGCAAGTTAAGACTGATTTCGTGAGAGAGGGTCACAAATTATAATAATGAAATCATTGTTGCAGGTGTTGGTCAAAAATTAGGACTCAATCAATCTGTAAACTTGGGGGCCACAACCACACATGTTCAGTCATTAAAATCATTACAGACGGTAACACCCCCGGCCCCGGCCCCAACACCGGCACTCATACAACCAGTACAGTCAACCCCTGACACACATGAGTCAGAGAGAACTGCATTGGTAATAGGTCTAACAGGATTAGGGGTATTACTTCTTTATCTGTTTCATTAAATAACCCACCATCAACCCTCCTACTGTAACCAAAAAGACCCACACATGTTCCGCCATAAAACCAACTACCTTTGCTGCTGTACTAATCAGCCAACTGACAACAGTGCCAATTATGCCAGGCAAAGCATCCACTGCTTTCAGAGCCAATTTCTTAAGCAAGTCTGATATGTGAGACAACTGTTTCTTTACCCACGACTGTAAATCTTTTGGGTCTGTTGGAGTCGGGGGGCCTGGTGGACCCGGGGTTGGCGGTGCTGGGGCCGGGGGTGGACCCCCACTAACCCCAGCACCGGAGACAGCTAACACAACAGTACTGATAATAAATCCAAGAGCTGTAATTAAACTAGCAATTGTGATACCCTGTTCTCTGAAAAGTGTTTTCAATCTCTCAGCCATAGTAGTGTCTTCGTGAAGTATTTTCTGAATAGTTTCTCTAATTCTGTTGACTTGTGATTTCAGTTTTTGTCTTCCAATACTAATTGTTTCTAACCGCCCTGATCTTTCTATCTGCAAATCATTTAATCTGTGTTGTATTCTTTCTTTCATTTCTGTGTCAAGATTCCCATTGTCTGCTGTAGCTAGTTTCTCTTTTTCACGTTCTATGTGTTTATCAAGCTCACCTAGTTTGGCAACATTGTTTACCTTCTCACCTCTTATCATCTGCAGTGATTTATCCAACCCTATAATCTCTCTCATTGACAAAGGTGGATCATCTATTGTTTTCAAAGCATCATTTATTTGACCTTCAGTAAATGAAGTTTCTTGTATCACTGTGTTTGCTATTTCTGGTAGGCTTGCTACTGGTGCCATTTCAATTTGTTGCCCTGTTGGCAACTTTGTTTGCGTGTCGTGAAGAACACTAACAAGTCTAGGCGTGACAGGAGACCCTCCAATACCAAGTTGACGCAAGGCACCAACACCACCTTCATTTTTTATTGTACTTAAAGCCCTAAACCTACTAGGGTCTTTTTTGTTAGTCAATAGTACTTTTCCTTTGTCAACAGTATTTAAATATAAATGACCCTTGCCATCAAGTTCAAACTGATTAGGATCTACGTTGTCTGGGCGGCCACCAACATGATCATAAAATGAGTTCACTTTGGTTTCTAAAAGTTCATGATGTAAACTGTAAATATTTCTTGTACCAGTCATATCTGCCATATCTGTCATATCTGTTGTATTACCAAAATCATACGTGTCATCCATTTCAAAATCTTCATGATTAAATCCTCCCGCTGCCATTGTTTTATTAATTTATATTTTTTATTGTGCATAATAAAAATGACACAGTCTTACGGATCAAAGTTAGACCCATACAGAAAACTACGTGAGTCTCTTGGTGTTAAGGGCATCAGACAATCAATTGTCATCACAAACAATCCAAGTACCATAGACCAGAACCAAACACTTACAGTCAAGTTTCCAAACCTAGGTCCCAGTGACGTTATTGTTCCTGGCACTGCACGCCTAGCATTTAATATCGAACTATCATCAGACGCAGATGTAAACAGAACACTGGTTGACAATCTTGGCAGAGCAATTGTTAGAACTATTAAAGTAAAACTTGAAGGACAGGAAGTGTTTAGTCTTGATGACTCCGATGTATTCTACTGTTACAAAGACCTTTGGCTCACAAGAGAAGAACGAGAAGACCGTATTTATCAAGGCATACAATCTGATAATGTTGGTAAACTTCGAATCAATGCTGGAGATAAATCAACGTCAGCAGCCCAGGACGTTATTATAGCAGAAACATATGGAACCAGATTTTACATACCACTTGAGTTTGAAATCCTCACAGCACATTTGCCTTATTATCAAGGAGCACTGAATGACCGTCTGAGCTTTGAACTAACTTTCAATGACTACTCCAAAGTTATAAAATCATCTGCCACAGATGCAACATATAAGATCTCTAACATTTCTTTGGAATATGAAATTGTCACACATACTGAACTAGCCAGACTCATTCAAAATCAGTACCAGTCAAGACTTCCAATTTATTATGACCGAGTGATTAGACATAGTTTAATACCCAAAGACAAGAGTGACCCAATGTGGAACATAAACTTGAACACACCTGCCAGGTCACTGAAAGGTATTCTTATGTTGTTTGTTGAACCAGTGAGTCCATACAAAAGAGATTCAGAAAAATTCTTAAATCCTAAGATTACACATTTGTCCTGTACAATTGAAGGCCGCCCTAATCAAGTGTATGCTTCAGGTTTGTTACCTTATCAACACTACGATGAGATCACAAAGTATTTTGCGGGTGGAAGGATTAGAGATAAACCAGCAAACATTGCGTGCAAAGATCTACATCTGTATGACGTAAGAATTGGTCAATACCTTACAAACAAGTATGCTCTTTGGTTAGACCTTCATAGTACAGATGACGACTATCTTCATGGGTCAGGTCGAACTGTTGAGAACGGCAGTGATGGAATAACAATCCAGATACAAAAAAAGGTTGAAAAAGCCGAAGCCATAAATATATATTTGTACCTGATATATGATGCACAACTCAATATACAAGACAGTAGACTGAGTGGACACATATATTAAAATTATATTGTGTATTAAAATGAACCAGAGCTTGATGACCCTTGACCCACACTGTGGATTATTTTGTGGTGCCACAGGGTGTGGGAAAACTGAATTTGTTCTTAACTTATTACAAACAAGATACATACACCACTTTGAAAACATTGTAATATTTTGTCCTACAATTAAACACAACAAAGCTTATCACAACCGTTTATTCATTTGGACTGACAACAACATATACTTAGTTGACCCTGAAAAGAAACTGAATGACTACCTACAATATTTTTACAAGCAATTTGAAGGACAGTCAACATTGTTTATTGTTGATGACTGCTCAGCAGAGAAAGACATTGTCAAGAAGAGAAACACTCTAGCAGAACTTGCTTTCAGTGGTAGACACGCAAATGTCAGTGTATGGATTCTCACTCAGAAATATAATGCTGTACTAAAAGATTTTCGAGAACAGTTAAAGTTTATCTGTTTGTTTTACTGTAAGGATCGTGACAACTTTGAAGACTGTCTCAGAGAGAATGACGTCATCCCAAATAAGCATGAACGAGATGATGCAAAAAATAAACTGAAATCAACTAAGCATCTAAAGCTTATTTTAAAGACAGATCAGCCCACAGGGTATGGGTTAGTAAATTAATTTATTCTTTTGTTTGTCCAATAAAAATGACAGACGGACAAATCATACAAGTGCTTGATATCTCACACTGCTTCAAAGATGTTATGCACTTTACTGACTTAACATCACCCAAACAGACTAACATAAGCCTTTCAGCACCATCAGAAATATATGCTACATATAGTGTGACTTTGGATTATGTCGATGAGCATCCAGATGTGGAGCGCATGACAGTTGATTTAAAGACACCTACTTTTAAAGTTGATGATACCAACTATGATTGGTTAGGGGAAGTTTGTTATAGCATATTTAAACAACTATGCAAACTAAATGTTTATATTGACAGTGTTACAGTTAATAAAGTGGTATTACACAAGGTGAGCCAGCGGTAATATTTTTTATTTTATTATTTTGTCCGACAAATAAAAATGACTGACAATGTTCAAAACCCTGGCCCATCAGGCTCATCTGGTTTAAGAAACGTGTTTCACACAACAGACTTACCTATATCTAATACTAATAATGTTTATGAATCAATAGAAAGATCTTTTTCTGTCATACAAGATAATCTTCTTACAGGCAGTGTGAAGATTCAGATTGTTGCAAAAATAGAATTCACTAGATGTCACAATTTATTTTAATCATTATGCAGTATCTTCTTTCGTGGAGAACTTTCGTTCTTTGTTGTGTGTTGCGGTCATGGCATGTACTTTTTAGTGACGTCAAGAACATGTGACGTAAGATGTGTGTTTGGAACATGTGACGTAGGATGTTGGTTTGAAGAGTTACGTCACTGTGAATCGTTTGGAAGACAGTCAGTCAGGAGAGATTTTGCTCTCGAGTAAAAGTTGTTTTTTTGTGAGGTGTAGTGGGCAGAGAAATGCCGTGTTATGGTCTATGGTAGAATAGACGATTGAGAGCAGAATGCTCAGTACAGTGGTACGTAAAATTTTGTAGTTTAAGAACTACGACTAGTAACCAGATCGACTGATTAGAGTAATGAGTACCGGACCTTGTCCAACGGTCAAGATGGGCAGACAGGCCTGAAACAGTCGAAGGTTTACTTCACGCATCTTTGGATGCTTCCCTCCCCTATCACCAGCTGAGAAGTTGGATTTGTGTATGCTTCATGTGGGAATGTAATTAATCAACGTGGTGTACGAGATAACAAGTTGATCCTGATGGTGTGCGTGTGGAGCTTCGACGTGTCATTGCGAGAGACAGTGCGCCGGATTATTCGACCAGTGGTGTGGCTGAATCAACGAGCAACGACGCTACATTCATCTTTATCCCAACAAGCAGCGACGCTACATTCATCTTTATCCACGGTCGGAGTAATCAAACTGTTTGATCGTTCGAGGATCTAAGCATTAATTAGTGTCAGTTATTATCGACAGACATTGCGGAGATGTGACATCGTAGTGGAACAATAAGTGTAGGATGTGTGGTTAGTGCTGTGAACATTGTACAAATGGTTAAGGGTGCGCGTGAGTTACAGGTGCATGTATGAATTGAGTGAATATTGCGTAGGTTTGTATACGTCTTGTCTATTGTTTGTCGTGCGAATGAGAAGATCAAATCATTAAAATCGAACAAATATCCAAATATTCCGAGTGGTATATATTCTTCCTCCCTGGTGTGACAATAATTTGGGGGCTCGTCCGGGATTCAAACCACGGTTATTTCCAGATTCGAGATCACAATTTAGTGATAACGATTGGGAATTAATCTTGGCGATTCGAGCCACGGATATTTGTATCTATTTACACTGGCACGTAAGCTTTGGCTTGACCAATAGTATAACGATAGCGTTATCGGTTCAGGTTACTTACTGTGTAATTTTTTAGAGTAGTCTAAATTTACGCACCAGTGTAATTTTCTGTCATTACCAAAGGACACTCGGAATTGCTGGATAACCTGTGGGCGGTTGGAGGGCGTTGTTACTTCGGGCGGCATTCAAGCTCCGAAGCTTCGCCATCATTATATTCATCCCTTCCGTTTATTCAGGTACCGAGTTGTGTTCGATTGTCAGCGTTAGTGGAGACTAACCGATTGCGTGGAGTGTCATACAAGTACAGAGTACAGATTATGATATTACTTTCCTTGATAATCTGTAGAGGTATACTGAACTTCCGCAGTGTATTAGATTTTCTTATTTCGCATTTGTTTTGTCCTTTCGTAAAAAGAGTTAGTGGAGACTAACCGATTGCGCGGATTGTCATACAAGTACAGAGTGTAGGTTGTGGTGCTACTTCCCTTGATAATCTGTAGAGGTATAACTTCCGCAGCGTGATATATATATTTTTTATATTTCGCATTTGTTTTGTCCTTTTGTAAAACGGGTTACGCCAAAACTTGTTGACAGATCAACAAAAGTTCACGTTGATAAATGGTTATCGACAGCTTATAAACAAGCAATAGTTGAAGTCATTTTGTTGTTGCACGGATTTTGGGCAGTACAAACAAACTTAGCCGTCATGCCCGATACAAGAAGTAGTAGAACAAGATCTGAGAATCCTAGCAGATCAGAAATGGAACAAGAACCAGATATGAAAACCAGGATGCAGGCTTGGAAAGAAGAAGGGGAATTATTGAGTTTAGCGGGGAACGACTTAACTGCTTATGTTCTGGATGAGAAAAAACGTTGGTCAGAGCGGCGAGAACGAGAAGCGGAGTTAGCGCGACAAGAAGCTGAACGAGAAGCGGAGTTAGCGCGACAAGAACGAGAAGCGGAGTTAGCGCGGCAAGAACGAGAAGCGGAACGACGAGAACGAGAAGCTGAGCGTCAAACTCGATTGAGAGAATTAGAAATTCAGGCAGAAGGTTGGCGTATAGAAGGAGAACAGAACAGAAACAACAACGCGCAAGATCGACGCAGGATTAAAATCAAGTTACCATTTTTTGAAGATGGAGATGATTTAGAAGTCTTTCTATGGAAATTTGAAAAGGTCATGAGAGCAGAGCGTATTCCAGATGACGAATGGGGATTACACCTGATCGCATTGCTAAAGGGAAAAGCAGCAGAAGCTATCATGCACATGCAGCATGTTGATTTAGAAGATTTCGAACAGATTCGCAAAGAATTGCTGAAGAAGTTCCGTTTGACATCAGAAGAGTACAGAGAAAAACTGAAGAATGCCAGGAAGAAAAATGACGAAACAGCCAGAGAACTCATGAATCGGATTACGCAATGGATAACCCGATGGATTGAACTTTCAGGGAAAGAAAAGAACTTTGACAGTATCGTAGAATTATTGGCAGTGGATACCTTTTTAGACGCACTACCAAAAGAGCAAGCCACGTTCGTACGAGACAGAAGACCAGCTAACGTAGATGAGGCTACTGAAGCAGCAGAAACCTACGAGGTGTCAAGAGGAAACAGGGGACATGAGAATAGAAGTATGTTCAGAGATAACAACAGGGACAGATTTAGACACAGGGATAGTCCGTCACCTAGAAGGGATCACAGTAAGCAAGGATTGCGTGACAACAGATCACCAAACAAATACGAAAATCAATCGGTCAAGAACAGAGTATCATTTAAGATCGAATGTTTCAATTGTGGAGGACACCACAAAGTATCAGTTTGTCCAAACAGAAAACAGAATGCGTTGTACGTACAACCTACATGTGGATCGATGCATACAGCGAGTTGCAGTTGTGCAGCCACGCACCACCATCACCATGAAAGCATAGACCACCACGCACTGAGAGTGGGAATGCCTTACCTTGAAGAAGGGTTGGAAAGAAATCACAAAATGGCGCTATGCGACAAATGCAGCAAGATAAATTATCAGCCATCGTGTCAAGTAGAGATAGAAGGCAAGGAAGTGTCAGCATTGAGAGACACAGGAGCTACAATTAGTGTTGTTGGTACAAAATTAGTGCCAGAAAACAAGTATACAGGCGAGATGCGATCTGTGACATTTGCGTCATGCGACGTCAAGCAAGTACCTGTTGCTAGACTGTTCATGAGAACACCATTTTTTGAAGGAGACGCGGATGTACTAGTAATATCCAGACCAGCATTACCAGTTTTGATAGGGAATGCACGATTCTTGAATAAAGAGAAAACAAACACTATTCCAGTCTATCCAGTGATGAAACCTTGCTCAAAAAGAGATGCAAGCGAACAAACTGAAGACCATGTAGAAAACATTCCAGCCGCAATGGAAAAGACTGAGACGATCACAAAGATGGAAAACATTCCAGTTGTAATGGAAAGCACCGAGATGATCACAAAGAAACGAAGCGAACCAAACGATACGAAAACAGATGAGCAGTGTGCAGAAGTAGAAACAAGAAGCACGGCAACGAAAAGAAATCAAAAAGAGCTCAAGATCCCAGAAACAAAGATTGTTGATGTTACACCAGAGCAATTGAAACTAGCTCAAAAAGAAGATGAAACTTTGAAGAAATGCAGAGATGCAGCCGATGGGAAAAAAGAGGGAAATCAAAACAGCAAACAAACCAAATCCAAATTTAAATGGAAGAATGGAATTTTGGTACGAGAATTCACTGAAAAGGAACAGAAAAGAACGCAGATCGTTGTACCCAAGAAGTATAGACAGGGTGTTATGAAATTAGCACATGATACTCCGATGAGCGGGCATTTAGGTGCTAAGAAAACCAGAAACAGAATTTGGGCTGATTTCTATTGGCCAGGAATTTGTGGTGACATACAACGATACTGCGCATCATGCGACGCATGTCAAAGGTCATCACACAAGGGCAGACAGACGCGTGTACCATTAGGTAAAGTACCCATAGTGGACACACCTTTTGAAAAAATCGCCGTGGATTTGATCGGGCCGATCAACCCAGCATCAGATAGAGGGTATAGATATGTTTTGACTGTAGTCGATTATGCAACCAGATACCCTGAGGCAGTACCTCTGAAAACATGTCAGACTACCGAGATTGCAGAGGCACTTTGGACAATTTGGACAAGGCTAGGTGTACCAAAAGAGATTGTATCAGACCAAGGAACCCAATTTGTGGGAGATTTGATGCAACAGTTACAGAAACTACTGGACGTGAAAGGCATAAAAACGACACCATACCATGCACAATCAAATGGGTTGGTGGAAAAATTCAATGGTACATTGAAACAGATGATGAAGAAAATGTGTCTTGAACAACCAAAAGAGTGGGACCGGATGATACCAGCTTTGCTATTTGCATACAGAGAAGTGCCACAAGAATCTATGTTGTTCTCACCATTCGAGCTTTTGTACGGCAGATCAGTTAAAGGGCCAATGCAGATTTTGAAGCAACTTTGGATGAAGAGCGAAGTTGAAGAGGAAGAGAAGACGACAGCACAATACGTGATCGATTTGAGAAACAGGATTGAACAAACCTGTATCACAGCTCAGGAAAACTTGCGAAAGGCTAGCCAGAGACACGCGAGAAACTTCAACAGAAGAGCAAAACCGCTAGAACTATCACAGAAGGTTCAAAAGTACTGTTGTTGTTGCCAGAGAAAAAGAACAAACTACAGCTTACATGGAAAGGGCCATTTACAGTGACTAAGAAAATAAACGACTTCGATTACAAAGTGAATGTGCAGGGCAAAGAAATAGTGTACCATGCGAACTTACTGAAGAGCTACCTTGAGAGGGAAGAAGCAGAAGAAGTCGCAGTAGTTATGACTGAAGACAATGTTGAAGGCTATGCGGAAAACAACGAAGCAGTAGGCACGGTACCTACGTTACCACTCGAAGCTACGGAGAATGTAACAGATAGCCATATTTCTGACAGGCTAGATGCAACAAAAGTGCAACAGATGCATAAAATACGAAGAAAACATCTGAAAGTGTTGCAAGAGTTGCCAGGAGACACAGATATTGAAACTTGCGAATTGCGAAGTACAACCCAAGAACCAGTGTACGTGAAGCAATATACATTACCGCACGCAGCAGTGGAAACTGTCAAAGCAGAAGTGGACCAAATGTTGAAAATGGGAGTCATAGAACCAACCATATCAGCATACAATTCGCCTATTGTACTCGTCAAGAAAAAGGATGGGTCAGTGAGATTCTGTGTAGACTACCGGAAACTGAACGAGACATTAGAGTTTGACCCTGAACCAATTCCAGATATAGAACAATTGTTTGCAAAGGTCGGGAAAGCAAAATACTTTTCAAAACTGGATTGTTCGAAAGGATATTGGCAGATCAAAGTCAATAACGAAGACAAACATAAAACCGCATTCACTACACCAGTAGGACGATTTCAGTGGACAAGAATGCCATTTGGACTGAAAACGGCAGGCGCCGTGTTTTCACGCATGATGCGAAAAGTACTGAGTCCATTAGGCCGCAAGGATGTGGACAACTTCATGGACGATATTTTGGTTGCAACAGAAACTTGGGAAGAACATCTAGAGGCCGTAGAAGCAGTGTTGAGGAGACTCGAAGAAGTAGGACTCACAGTGAAACCATCAAAATGCTTCTTTGGCTATGAAGAACTAGAGTACCTAGGACACCATATGGGCAAGGGCAAAATACAACCGGAAGATGACAAGATCAGCAAATTGCGGAATGCAAGCACACCACGGACCAAAAAGGAGCTCAGAGCATTTTTGGGACTAGCAGGGTATTATCGCAAATTTGTGCCGATGTTTGCAGAAATAGCTACTCCATTGACTGACATGACGAAGGCAAAACAGCCTGACAAAATCAAATGGACAGACGAGGCAGAGGAAGCATTTCGGAAGTTGAAAGAAGTTTTGTGCAGTAAACCTGTGATGCACTTACCTGATGACAGCAAGCCATACGTTTTGAGGACTGATGCATCGAACACAGCTATGGGAGCTGTACTCATGCAGGAAAAAGATGAAGAAATGCATCCGATTGCTTATGCAAGCAAGAAATTGGCAGAAGCTGAAAGAAATTATTCTACCATTGAAAAAGAATGCTTAGCAGTCGTGTGGGGTATAAAAAGATTTGAACCATACCTGTATGGGCAAAGATTCACTTTGGAAACAGATCATCAACCATTACATTATCTACAGAAGTCAAAGACAGAAAATGGGCGTTTGATGAGATGGGCATTGCAGTTGCAGCAACACGATTTCCAGGTGAAGGTGATCAAAGGAAAAGATAATGTTGGTGCAGATTACCTTAGCCGTATCGACAGTGAAGAAAAATAAACAGATGCAGTGTTGACGTATAATGAATGTGTATGCATGTATTGAACAGTGAGGTTATAGGTAGATTACCTTAGCCGTATTGACAGTGAAGAAAAATAAAACAGACGCGGTGTTCACGTATGACGAACGTGTATTTATGTATTGAACAGTGAGGTTATAGGGAAAGAAATAGTTATTGTCGTAGATGTGATTTATTCGCAAATGATAATATGAAATTGTGTCAAGTATAGTCTAAAACTAGAGTTTTAGCTGGGAAAGGGCCTTGTGTCACAATTTATTTTAATCATTATGCAGTATCTTCTTTCATGGAGAACTTTCGTTCTTTGTTGTGTGTTGCGGTCATGGCATGTACTTTTTAGTGACGTCAAGAACATGTGACGTAAGATGTGTGTTTGGAACATGTGACGTAGGATGTTGGTTTGAAGAGTTATGTCACTGTGAATCGTTTGGAAGACAGTCAGTCAGGAGAGATTTTGCTCTCGAGTAAAAGTTGTTTTTTTGTGAGGTGTAGTGGGCAGAGAAATGCCGTGTTATGGTCTATGGTAGAATAGACGATTGAGAGCAGAATGCTCAGTACAGTGGTACGTAAAATTTTGTAGTTTAAGAACTACGACTAGTAACCAGATCGACTGATTAGAGTAACGAGTACCGGACCTTGTCCAACGGCCAAGATGGGCAGACAGGCCTGAAACAGTCGAAGGTTACTTCACGCATCTTTGGATGCTTCCCTCCCCTATCACCAGCTGAGAAGTTGGATTTGTGTATGCTTCATGTGGGAATGTAATTAATCAACGTGGTGTACGAGATAACAAGTTGATCCTGACGGTGTGCGTGTGGAGCTTCGACGTGTCATCGCGAGAGACAGTGCGCCGGATTATTCGACCAGTGGTGTGGCTGAATCAACGAGCAACGACGCTACATTCATCTTTATCCCAACAAGCAGCGACGCTACATTCATCTTTATCCACGGTCGGAGTAATCAAACTGTTTGATCGTTCGAGGATCTAAGCATTAATTAGTGTCAGTTATTATCGACAGACATTGCGGAGATGTGACATCGTAGTGGAACAATAAGTGTAGGATGTGTGGTTAGTGCTGTGAACATTGTACGAATGGTTAAGGGTGCGCGTGAGTTACAGGTGCATGTATGAATTGAGTGAATATTGCGTAGGTTTGTATACGTCTTGTCTATTGTTTGTCGTGCGAATGAGAAGATCAAATCATTAAAATCGAACAAATATCCAAATATTCCGAGTGGTATATATTCTTCCTCCCTGGTGTGACACTAGAGTAGACGGTGAAGTGATTGTATCGCACATATCAACAAGACAACACACAGTTAACACAAGAAGAGAATTAGAGAACGTGTTTAGAGACAGACTGTTACCAGACTTCCTCCAAGCAAATGACAGTGCAAAAATGAAAGGATCTGGTTGGCATGAAGGACATGTACATGAACTACAACTAAAGCAGTCAAGGTATCATCCTATATTAGGTAAATCATGGTTGCCACTGCCAACAGAGGTTGCAAACAAAAAGGCTGTTGTTAACATACAGAACAATGACAACTATTGTTTCATGTGGTGTGTGCTTGCTAAACTACACTTTGTAAAATCAAAACCTGAACGTGTATCTAACTATATCAAATTTGTAAATGAACTTGATTTTAGTGGCATTGAGTTCCCTGTTAAAATAGAGGACATAGACTTGTTTGAAAAACTAAATCCTGGTATATCTGTAAATGTGTTTGTGTGGGATAATGAATCTGAGAACAAGTTACAACCAATTAGAGTATCACCTCTGGCTCCAACATATGGTCAGTCAGAAGATAAGCATGTTGACATGTTGCTTATCGGTGATGACAATAACTTTCACTACACAATTATCAGGAGTATGTCACGTCTAATTCATAATCATGTATCAAAATATGGTAGGAAACAGGAAGTGTGTAAAAGATGTTTACAAAGATTCTCTTCTATTGCAGTGGCACATAAACACGTCTTACATTGTAGATCAGCTGATGACATACAAACTGTACTTAAGTATCCAGAGCCTGGTAGTCAAGTATATTTTAAGAACTATGGGAATCAGCAAAAGCTGCCGTTTGTAGTGTATGCTGATTTTGTATCATTAGTAGTACCATATGAGGGTCCTGTTCCAGAGTCATTACCAAAGACTATAAAACTAAGTGACCAAGTGGTGTGTTCTTTTGGATACATTATTGTTAGGTCAGACGGTCAGCATTCAAAACCTGTTATCTACAGGGGTGAAAATGCAGCATGTCTGTTTTTAACAGAAATGAGACATTTGTATAGTCAGGTAGTACAATATCTCACAACAAGTCAGATGCCTTTGGTGATGACAGAAGAAGACAAACTAAAATTTGATACAGCAGAGAAGTGTTGGATTTGTGAACAAGCCCTCCAGGGTGATAAAGTTCGTGACCATGATCACATAACTGGACGTTACAGAGGTGCTGCACATAACAATTGTAACTTGTTATTAAAAACAGATCCTAAGACATACAAACTGCCAATCTTTTTCCACAATCTCAAAGGATATGATTCACATATTATCATGCAGGCTGTGGATGAATCTTACAAAAAAATTAGTTGTATTGCCCAGACAACTGAGAAGTACTTGACTTTTAGGTTAGACAACAAACTAGCATTTTATGACTCCATGCAACATTTGTCTTTAGGTCTTGCTAGTTTGGCAGAAGGACTGACTGAGTATCCAATAACGAGTAAATATTTTGAACCAGACTTGATTAAGAAAGGTGTGTATCCGTACGAGTACATTGATCACTGGGTTGTGTTTGAAGAAAGGAGACTGCCACCAAAAGAGAAATTTTATTCTACACTAACT
>BTPG01000002.1:139965533-140015130 GCA_036245525.1 Semisulcospira habei | reverse complement strand
AGTAGGTGCAACATTATATTTGGCATCCACATTAAATTGAAATGCGTTTGTAGTGGTAATGGTTGGCGATTTAAATTCCATCCTTTTTTATATGAGACAATAAAAATGTTTATTACCTTAACAAATCTTGACACAAGCAAACCAGTGTGGTCAACTAATGGGATTGATAATCATGATGGTAGCAAGGCTGTAGCTATCCATGAAATGTTCTACACAGTAAAATGGTTTAATGTTACAAATGATACAGATTATTATATAGATGGATCTTTTATTGCTAATTTAAAGAGAGTTAATGTTTTACGAGCTGGGTATTATGACTTTTGTACTTTAGCTGAATGGCTACAAAATGAATTTAAAATTAAAGCAACTTTAAATCCGGCTAACTTACTTGTTGTATTAGATTTTCCAAAAGATACTGAGTATTCATTATCATTAAGTCTTATAAAATTACTTGGGTTTATGGGTAATGTAACTTCTTTTCCAGATGAAGATTGGACAAAATGGTCAAGTCCAGACAGGCAACTACTACTAAAACCAAAAAAAAAGAAAAAAATAATTGGAAGATATCCTGTTCATTTGTCAGTACACACAGTGCTAAATGTTTATTTGAAAGAACTAAACACAACTGAGAATGTTCACAATGGAAAGCCTTCAACTTTGTTGAGATGCTTACCAAGTGGCACTGCTCCGTATTGTGAAAGTGTGGTTGCTAGATTTCCTAATTTACAGTTTAAGAAATTAGGTTCTAGTTTCTTTGAGTCACTGTGTATATCTGTAACTAATCAAGATGACAAACCAGTTGTTATGCATGATTTTAGTGTAGTGTTAGAAGTTAAATAATTTTATTTTTGTTTATAAAAATGAGTGGCCTTGGTCCAAAGCGAACAATCATACCAACTGCGTGTCCGGTAACAGAGTTAAAAGATTTGGCTGATGTACAGGATTTTGAGAAGGAGGGGGATGTTGGAGAAATATATGGTTTTGAACTTGATTCAAATGGCATGTACAAGAGGAAAGTAATTGTTGACATGAAAGATGGTGAAAGACAGATTCCTAAACTTGGTCAGCTGCGTGATGTAACTGTACCTACTCCACCTGTAAATAATGCGCCTTACAACTTAATACATGTGGGTAGTAAGTGGGTTGTTTCACCTGTACCGGCACCAGCACCAACAATTGACTGGGACATAAAGTTGGAATTTATTAGTCCTTATGTATACACTGATGACGAAGGCGCCTTAGTGTTTAGGAAGGTTGTTAATTCTGGGCCGCTTATTGTAAGCCTTGTTCCAAGTTTTGCCCCAGACAACAATAGCAGAGATAAACTGAAAGTTGAAAATTATGAGAGACGGCGGTATCTTCTTACAACTAGAAAGGGTAGATCAGATACTTCTGTTGTGTTTATGCCAGCAAGCTTAGTCGTGGCTAGAGAAGCGACAATAGTATTTGAAATTATCATGAAATCTGTAGCTTCTGCAAAAGAGGCAAATATTGCACAGGGAATAAAACTTACATGGGGTGAAACAGTATCAGAATCATCAAAGGTCTTTATTGCTATTACAAAAAATGTTGATGTTATTAATGTTTCGAGCAGTATTCCCGCTGTCAAGGTGGTGGTCGACAAAACAACTTTTGTTCGTCTAAGTTACATAAACCTTGAACACATTGATCTTGTTGCATTTTATTATGCTAGCAAATTGTATACTTTTGAAGAGTTGCAAAATGTAATTGATGATTAAATAAAAAATATTTGTCAATAAAAAAATATGGTAAAATTTTATCCAATACTACCGACGCTTGAGCCGACTGAATCAATTGCGATGACTAAAACAACGCTTGCGCCTGATCCGCATGCGACAGCTGTGCCAATTGCATCAGATAAAACATTACAGGCAGACGCATTTCATTTAATGAATATTACAGAAGCAATTAAATATTTGGAAAGTGAAGAGGCGAGGTACTCCAGATGTAAGAGACGGTATCAGACCATTTTTAATTCTGTTCAAAACACTTCTATGGCTATTGGTGCAGTTTCAGCTGGATGTTCTGTAGGAGGTATTGTTCTGTTTGCCACGGGAATTGGAAGTTTGGCTGGAATAGCAGTTGAGGGTGTTAGCGTTGCTACATGCCTGGCTTGCTTTGGTTTGGAGGCCTTGAACAAGAGGTTTCACACGAAATTACAGAAACATGAAGCATTGAGTACGCTTGCTGGTGCAAAGCTGAGCAGTATGAAACTTATTATCAGTAAGGCATTGAATGATAATTTTATTGATGACGAAGAATTTAAGCGAGTCCAGGATGATTTAAATAATTACAAAAAACAGAAATCTGAAATACAAAATAAAATGCGTAGTCAATCTCCTGTGAATGTTGAAGAGCTAAAAGCCAGTTTTTTAGAGATGGGAAAACAGATCGGTGTTCAGGAAACCACAGAAAAACTACACAATCTTTTAAACAAATAAAAATCAGATTTGGTAATCAATCAATATTTTTGTCATATGCTTCGCAGAGAGATGACACGTCATTTACACCACTTGTGCCTGATTGTTTAGCCCCATCTGCACCACCGCCAGAGTACTACTGAGAAAAACAAGTTTTTTTATTGTCCTTGTATCTTGACAAATCTGTCTCAGTATCTTGGGACTTGAGTCAAGTTGTTGTAAGAATTTAGGGTAAGTATTTGTAAGAACTTAGGGTAAGTAATTAATAAGTTCTTATGGCAACACACTTAAAGGTTACCTCTGCAGGTTCCTAAAAGTTAGTTGCAACTTGTTAATAAGTATTAAGTTTCACTTGGCATCACTTGATCAGGTAAATGATTAGGTATTGACAGAGACAATAGTTATAGAGAGAGACAATAGGAGACCCATAAGATAATTAGATCAATAAAGCCACATCAGTCATGCTCGTCAGTTTTTTAAAATCAAAGGGTTGATTGGGTAATAACGGGGGCGTAATGGGGTCAAAAATTTTATTATTAAAAATGACGTAATTTAATGACGGATGTGGCTTTATTGAATTCATTGTCTTACAGGTCTCCTATTGTCTCTCTCTAAAGCTTTTAAATACATCTCTGAGCAAACTTGAAAGAAACGTAGATAATATGTCCAAAAGAGCCATGTCAATGATTTCCTGTGGTCTCCGTTATGCACTTGTTAGTTTTTACATAATATCTCTCTTTATCGTAGTGTTTTGCCTGCTCACTAAATTCCTACACATGAGTAGCTGTATCATAAGCGTGCAGTCGCTTTCTATAAACACACTTTACATCGCACCCCCCCTCCCCCCCCCCCCCAAGACCCTGTCATTTTGCTACGTGTGTGTGTAATCTTCAGCGACTTTGGAACTTGTATCGGAATGTAACACAAGTGATCTGTGGGTGTAGCCGCTTCAAGTAGTGTTTTGTGCTGTTAACATATTGTTTTAATGTTGCTTTTAATGTTGTAGTTTAACAAGGACAAACATGAAAAGAGGCCTGTGCGCCTATTGTTTTCCATCCTTGAGAAATAAAGTATCATTCATTCATTCATTCATTCATTCCATTCATTCATTCATTCATTCATTCATTCATTTATTCTCTCTCTCTCTCTCTCTCCCCCTCTCTCTCTCTCTCTCTCTCTCTCTCTCTCTCTCGTCCATTAACAGTCCGTTCTCTGTTCCGCCGCATGGTTAAGCTGGTTTAGTTACTCTATAAATAATTTGTTATTTACATGAGCCGCTCAAGGCAGCGAATTTCTTTTACGGGAATTCCCGATTTTAAAATAGAGCACGTCGTGTGGTCAACCTTGCGGCCTCGCGACAACCCGCAATTGTCGTAATCGATGACAACCTTATTGGGGGATATATATAAAGAGAGTTTCTGCCTGCAAGAGGCATAGATTCTCATGAGCCCCTGCGACCTCCAGGAGCTCACGAGAATCTATGCCTCTTGCCAAAAGTTCAAATTGGGTGGCTGTCGGCTCTGGCTTAGCGAGTGCACTCGCGGTACCGGGCCCAAAATCTGCTGTCAGAACGACTGAGTTTAAATGATCCTGTGGTTAACCATTTGCCGGAATACTGCGTGTATATAAACCCTGACTGATGTCAAAGTACAAACCACTCTACCAAGAAGGTGAAGGAGAAAACCTCTACTGGCGACTCTGCCGCTGAAGAGGCTGTGACAATGGAACATGGTCCCCTGTTGGTACGTGAACGCTGTTGACTTGTCAGTGCGGCCTGGATGTCTTCTCTTCGTGCGGCTCACGTCTACGGTGACTTCGCGTTGTGTTACACATGGAGTCCGGAGTTTAGAGTAAACGGGACAGTCCGCTAAATTCATTGCATGGGATTTTCAGAGCGTGTTGACGTGATTTCTAAATCAGTGCAGTCGAAACTGGCAACGCGCTGTTGACGATACTTGTATAAACGCTGTCTAGAAGTTTGCTACAAAAGGTGTGACATCACTACACACGTTGCAGCGATCGAGGAAGAAGAAGAAGAAGAAGACACACGTTGCTTTGAGTTCTTTATGCCTAATTTGTAAGGTCACATCTTCACTGAGCTACACTTGTCGCCTAAGAGTAAGAAATGCAAGGAGCGCGTTGTAGTCTCGTCCAGGCTGTAGCCCTGTATGTCCATTTTGAAAAGGGCTTTAGCCCGAAAATGTAAAAAGATTCAGTGTGTTGTACTTGTTCTTTCTGCGCGTGTTTCTTCCATTGCTGGGAGCCGGTTTGTCACTTGTTGAAAAGCATCGACGTAACCGGATGTGACTAATCATCACACAGTGATTCTGAATACAGCTTCGCAGATAATAAACAGAGATGGAGTGACATTACAAGCATAGATGGAATGAACTGGTTATGTCCGATGATCGTGACGTGTCAAGTATTTTGATGTTCGGCGTGAACGTCTGTGTTTGACTGCTTTGGCACCGTGATATTGCAGTGTGAACAGTAGTACACAAGTGACGTGTTTAATTACTATTATTATTTGTTGTTGTTGTTGTAATCTTCTTGTTCAAGTAATCAAAACACCCACCAGCCATATTGTGTACGTTCGTACGAAGTGGACAGAAAAACGGTGATCGTTTACAGTGTTAGACATCTCGATTTCTTCTCGCCCGCTGCCATCAGCTTAGTCTGAGCGATGCCAGTGGGCCACCTCACCATCTGCCTCGTGGGCGCCGGACTCATGACCGCTGAGCCTCTCTCTCATGACGTCCTAAAGCCGCCTCCCGTGAACAGGGCCCCCGAGCTGAAACAACGGTTTGACAAGAAGCTCTTCAAAAACCCGACCCGCATCCGGAACAAAACGCCGAAACGAAACTGTTCCACGCACAATGAGTGCCGGAGACGGGGACAGATGAACCAGCGAATACACAAACTGTAGTTGACGACTGCTCCTGTCGTTTATCACACGCATAACAAACGTGTTAACCCTTTGACTGCTGCTTACGATACCGTTCGATGCAAAAGACGCGTAACAAAGCGACGACGCGTCTTTCCCACCGAACGTTATCGTCAGTAGCAGTCTAGAAGTTAACCCTAGTTTGCGTGTCGGTAGCGGTTTTAGTCGCGATGATTCCTGTAGGAATCATCGCGACTAAAACCGCTACCGACACGCAAAGGTTTACACGCTGGTTTAAACGCTTGGCGGTCACGTTTTTTGGGTCCTAACGGCAGCACGCTGCAAAGGAAAATGGGGAACAAAACGGCGGGAAAAAAACCCTCAACAAAACAAAACAAAACATCTGTGTTCCATTTTCTTCTTTTTTTATTGCAACATTTTGTCAGGATTTTCTGTGAAACAATACGTAGTTTTATGTGTTGCATTACCAAAACTAAAGGCCATGCAAGTGCCGGTAAATGGACTAAGGGAAGTCGCTCATCTCTGGACAAACAAACGGATCCCCTTAACCACTAAAGGGTCAGGGCATCTAACTGTGTGTTTGTCCAGCGCTGAACGACTTTCCTTGGTATAGGCAGCTAGTTTGATGTATTGCAGTTTATTGTCTCGTTAACCCTCCCGCGCATGCCCGACCACCAAAACTGTTCACGGTTGTATCGGCAGCATGCACGAGAAGGTTAACACGTGGGCTGATCAGTGATTTTTGAATCTTACGGTGCAGGTCTAGTCAGTACCGACAGGTGCAAAATCTCAGAGCAGCGAACGATGTGAATGGCTCAAAGAAATGATGTAACGCGTGATGTGCATACAAACTCAGCTATTGCTCGGGGTTCACAATCTCTCAATTAACCCCTTCACTGCCGAGAATATGTGAACAGGCTTCATAGGCAAGAGACGTAGGGGTTAAATTCATTGTTGCATTGCTCATCAACGTGAGGGTGGGTGGGTGGGGGAGGGGGGGGGGGAGGAAAAGACTGACCTGGAGCACTTAGCCGATGTTCTGCGGTCACGGGCCATCTTAGTATTTACGGTCTTCGCTGTTGATGTATATGGTATGCATGTTGACCAAAGAAGTACCCAACGGAGAAAGAAACACGCTTAGAAAAGACGGGTACAACACAATTTATTAATATTTCGGGTAAATACCCTTTGTCAAAATAGACAAACAAACAAACAGAGAGATTAGCCGCTACTTATCTTCATTAGCAGAAGGAATGTGGCAACTGAACAGTTCACATTCAGTTGCCACATTCCTTCTGCTAATGAAGATAAGTAGCGGCTAATCTCTCTGTTTGTTTGTTTGTTTGTCTATTTTGACAAAGGGTATTTACCCGAAATATTAATAAATTGTGTTGTACCCGTCTTTTCTAAGCGTGTTTCTTTCTCCGTTGGGTACTTCTTTGCATATTACACGCTTGGCAGTCACCTTTTTGGTCTGGATTGCATAATTATGTTGACCAAAGGCTAATTTTCATTTTACGTGTAACGTTTAGATGGATAATAGAGTTTTTCATTTCAATGCAATATTATTGTGCCCGGGGTACGAAATACCCCATATTTTGGAGTTATCCTCTAAGGACTGCATTACAGTTCAGGAGACAGTTCGACCATGATAGTTCAAGGGTGGTGGTAGAATAGCTTGGCGCCTATAGGCGCCAAGCTAGTCTGCCACCACCCTTGAACTATCATGGTTGAGCCATATCTTGCTGTGGTGTGTCGCGGACAGAATGAGTTATATATAATATGGCCATTTTCTGCTGACAAATTGTCTTATTTGTATGACAGTGAGACTTTGCTGTGTGGACTACTTGTAAGAGACAGAGAGCGCTGTCACACGAGCGATTTTGACTGAGTCAACGGGCAATTATCTCGGTTTAAACTGATCACACTGGGGCTAAAAGGTGACGCTGGCCAGAGTAGAGCGTGTTTGCTAACCCGAACTAAGTAGCGGGTCACCCGCAGTTTCGGGTGGCTAGCAAACTCGGGATAGGTTGGAAGAGTATACTACATTAAAGATCAATAACATTGAAACTGACAACGAGGCTCAGACTAACTGAGCAGTGTGTCATTTGAAGGGGAAAAAACCCAATGGAATATGAGATTAAAAGTCCTGCTTCTTATTATTATTCTTCCGGTTATCAGAAGACACATACCGCCTGGTGCGTTTGGCTGAATTAATTGATAATAATAATAATAATAATAATTACGGTATTTATAATGCGCTTATCTTATAATAATTATAACTCTAAGCGCGCACTCACAACTCGCACACGCATGCGCACGCTTTAGACAATGACTCACGTACCACAAATAGTGAAAATACATTACGACGGTCAGCCTGGGGTGGGGAGTGTGGTGATGTAGTGCTAGAACTGTTGAAAGAGGTGAGTTTTGAGGGCGGACTGGAAGGAGGAGAGAGAGAGTGTTTCTGACGGAGAGAGAGTGGAAGAGTGTTCCAGGTGGTTGGACCGTATACTGAGAAGGAGCGGGGGCCGAAAGTGCTGAGTTTGGTGCGGGGGATGAGGAGGCGGAGAGGGTCGGAGGCGGAGCGGAGGGAGCGGGAAGGAGTGTAGGGGTGAAGTAAGTTGGAGAGATAGGTAGGAGCGTAGTTGTTCAGGGATTTGTAGCCGAGAGACAGAATCTTGTATTGGATGCGTTGGGGGATGGGGAGCCAGTGAAGGAGTTTGAGCAGGGGAGTGATGTGGTCGGAGTTTTTCTTTTTGAGGACGAGGCGGGCAGCATTGTTCTGGACGCGCTGGAGAGTGAGAGTGGTGGAGTGAGGAAGGCCGGAAAGGAGAGAGTTGCAGTAGTCGATGCGAGATAAGATGAGAGAGACAGCGAGGTTGGTGGCAGCTTCGGTAGTGAGGTATTTTCTGATCTGACTGATACGGCGGAGGTGATCAAAGAGTTTGAAAGCCTCGTTCTGAATAGTCTTTCAAATCCAAATTTGAATAGGTGATTCTCAGAACCAGTTCAATGTCAATTTTTACACGAAAAATACGTGATATCTCGGTCTATTGAAATGTCGTGCAAGCAGTATTGAGGAGAGGTAGGTGGGGGTGGATGGTGTGTGTGTGTGTGTGTGTGTGTGTGTGTGTGTGTGTGTGTGTGTGTGTGTGTGTGTGTGTGTGTGTGTGTGTGTGTGTATCCAATGTTTGTGTCGGTGTCTGGGGAGGGGTAAGGAAGGGGGAAGAAGACAGAAAGCTTGTGCCCTCGACCCCAGACCCGCCCCTCTTTCCTCCCTCTTCATCTGCACGTATCCAGTTGTACACTCCACTCTCTCCTACTAAAATGTATCTCACGATCCGCCGGCCAAACAGTGTAAAAAAATCACGAGCTGAACAAAGCCAAAACAGTTACAATACAAAATGTGTGGAGATTCAGTCCTGTGCCATCTCCCTAACTACTGTATCGGGACAAGTCACTAACCCACCTCCGTTGGTGTGATAGCTGGCCCGCAACAATTTAACTCTGGTAATGTTTGCAGGTCGTGTGATCACACAAACCTTGGTCCGGCTTAACTCATTCTACCCCAAGACCGAAATCCCCAAATTTTGAAGTCGTCCTCTGAAGACTGCGTTGCAGTGCAGGACACAGATCGACCATGATAGTTCAAAGGTGATGCCAGAATAGCTTGGCGCCCATAGGCGCCAAGCTATTCTGGCATCACCCTTGAACTATCATGGTCGATCTTTATCTTGCTGTGGTGTGTCTGGGGTAGAATGAGTTAAGTTTGTTCTGTTTGTCATGTATTTTAGCCCGGAAGTTTAGGTCGTGTGATCACTTGGAATCGAGTTAACTTTGGCCACAAGGCCTATCCCGGGTTTACCGTCTGACGGGCTTTAAAGATACATAGACAGAAACACAATAGGTTACTTATTATATTGAGACAAGAGATGCTTCTTAAAAGACAAGTAACCCATCGTATTTCTGTCTGACTGTCTATACCTGTGTCTATGTGAAATAATTTTAGTCCAAAATTTAATCAAATGTGCTGCAAGTGTCTTTTCTAAGCGTGTTTCGTTTTTGTTGTTCCTTCTTTTTTTTACCCCCCCCCCCCCCCCACACACACACACACACTTTGTTGTGAATTTCTTGTACAATTAGGTAATACGTTTCGTCATTTGAAGAGAAATGAATGTTTAATAAAGACTTGAGAGTTATCATCTGAGCGTTTGATTTGTTGGCAAGTGTGCATTTGTGTGTGTTTGCGCTCGCGTGTGTGCGACGCTCGTGTGTGTGTAGGCCTGCATGTATGTGTGTGCTGGTCTGTAATTTTGGACCTTCCAGCCGTAAGGTCCAAAATCACAGACCAGCACAGATCTGGAGCTGGAAGTTGTGCAAGCCTGTGTCTGTGTATATGAAGATACGCTCAGTGTACTATAAAACCGAGGCGTAACAAACTAATCGTGTATCCCGAAAAACCCCACGCTTTCGCGTCACGAAGAGAATAAAACCCGCTCCTAAGTTGTTGTTAGACGAAAACTTGTGTACTGCATGTAAATTAGGGTTGACAGTGATGGAAAAATCATGAATAATCATCTTTACACAGAGGTGCCCGGCAAGTGCGCGTTGATGTAGTATATTATATTGGGGTTGTAAGATGATTTTCTGTGTGTGTGTGTGTGTGTGTGTGTGTGTGTGTGTGTGTGTGTGTGTGTGTGTGTGTGTGTGTGTGTGTGTGTGAGGGGGGAGGGGGGGTACAGAAAGATGTGTGCGTGTGTGTGTATGACGGTGTGTGTGTGGGGTGGGGGGGATCGCGACAGTCAGAAAATGATACAGAAAGATGTGTGTGTGTGTGTGGGGGGGGGGGGGGGGGGGGGGAGAGATCGCGACATTCAGAAAATGATACAGAAAGATGTGTGTGCGTGTGTGTGTGTGTGTGGGGGGGGGGAGATCGCGACATTCAGAAAATGATACAGAAAGATGTGTGTGCGTGTGTGTGTGTGTGGGGGGGGGGGGGGGGGGAGATCGCGACATTCAGAAAATGATACAGAAAATGATTTGTTTTCTCCAAACATTTTTTTCTCCAGAAATATTAATTCGTATTAACCCTTTCACTGTCTAGCGACGGTGAAGACGGTCCAACTGCGAGAGAGATGGATCGTGATGATCCCCCTGCCCACCCCCTTTCACCCCCTCCCCACCCTCTACCCCCACCCCCATACACACACCCACACCACAGTTGCAGGGGGTCATGAGGATCTCTGCCGCTTGCTGACACCACTTTGCATCCATGTTACTTGGACCGTTGGGCTCTTCGGCGTTACTCATTCTACCCCTGACACACACCACAGCAAAATACGGATCGACCATGACGGTTCAAGGGTGATGCTAGAATAGCTTGGCGCCTAAGGGCGGCCATGCTATTCTCGCATCACCCTTGAACCGTCAGGAACGATCTGTGTCCTGCACTGCAATTCAGTCTCCAGAGGACAACGGCAAAATTTAGGGATTTAACTCATTCAGCCCGACGGCCGTATTTCCCAAATTTTGGAGGCGTCATCTAATGACTATGCACCAGTTGCAGGAGATGGATCGACCATGATAATTCAAGGGCAGTGCCAGATTAGCTTGGCGTCGACAGGCGCCAAGCTAATCTGGCACTTCCCTTGCATTATCATGGCACTTCCCTTGCATTATCATGGTCGACCCATCTCCTGCTGTAGTGCGTCAGGGCGGAATGGGTTAATGAAGATTTCAGAAACACATTCCGCTGCGTCTACTGGCGGTGAAGGGGTTCTAGTGACCAACTTCAACATCTTGACGGGACTGTGACACTTGCTGGGGTAGCGTATTATATCAACGCTCTCGACGAGCGCTTTTGCTTTCTCACGTGATCTATTAACCCTTTGGCTGTCGCTACCGACAAAGGGTTACACCGAAGAGAATAAAACCCTCCCTAAGTTAGTTGTTGTGCAGCGACCAGCATGGACTTCGTGACATTTCTTTTTCTAAATATTTTTTTTTTTTTTTAGCCTTTTAAGTGTCCGTGGCGGTTTTTGTCCCGATGGTTCCTGCAGGAAGTATCTCGATCCCCTTCCCCCCAAAAAAAAAACAACAACCAAGAACCCGCTATCGACAACCAACTGTTTTATATATATATATATATATATATATATATATATATATATATATATATATATTATATATATATATATATATATATATATATATATATATATATATATATATATATATATATATATAATACATCTTATTACTTTATGTAGTAGGTGTTCAGTGGAAGGCTCAAAAGATCTAATAAGCGATGCAGTCACAAAAGGACAGCTGATGTCCTGATGACACAATGCAAGCTTACCAGCCTGGATTTCCATGGCATTAGCACAGCATTCTCAGAATTTATTGAAAAATTATGTCCCTTGGAGCTACTCTGATTGAGTGCATTTTTTGGCTTGGGCGACGCCTTTGTTATAAGTAATGAATAATTGTACCACAAAATTGCCTAGGTGTTGCCTTTTCAAAATTAGTCAGTCTTCTTCCACTGCAACACCCCATAAAGCTTTAGGGATGCAATCCACGCTGGACTAGTGGTTGCTACCAGTCAAATTCTGGAGGCGTCTTCTAGTATATGCGTTGTGTTTGCAATTTCTGGTTACGCCGTATGCCTACCTGATGAGACCCACCTTGGGTCGAAACCGGTTGTAGGCGGCAAAATCTTAAATCTATCCAGCAGGTCCAAGATCTGTTTGGGAATATTCATGCACTAGCCTCCCCTCTCGGGGGGGAGGACTGGATATTCTCCAGCGGGTTGCGGGCGCCTGGGGGTAGTCCCTATTACTTTATGTAGTAGGTGTTCAGTGGAAGGCTCAAAAGATCTAATAAGCGATGCAGTCACAAAAGGACAGCTGATGTCCTGATGACACAATGCAAGCTTACCAGCCTGGATTTCCATGGCATTAGCACAGCATTCTCAGAATTTATTGAAAAATTATCTATCTATCTATCTATCTATCTATCTATCTATCTATCTATATATATATATATATATATATATATATATATATATATATATATATATATATATATATATATATATATAATATATATATATATATATATATATATATATATATATATATATATATATATATATATATATATATATATATATATATATATATATATATATATATATATATATATATCTTGGCTTGACTTCGCAAAGGAAGATTCTATAGGGGTTGTCCACGACGTCTGCAGGCATGCTCGTGACTGCGGAGGCCAATCCGGGACAGGCAGGTTCGACCGCAGTGGCTGCAGAGGGAGGTCTGGCCAGGGTTCTGAGTTGCGGCATCTCTGTTTTTTCTCCTGAGCCGCTTCTCTTTAAGGCCAGCTCTGCGAGAGTCCTCAAAGGAGACAGCTGCCTTGTAAATGGTGGAGCGCCATATATATATATATATATATATATATATATATATATATATATATATATATATATATATATATATATATATATATATATATATATATATATATATATATATATATATATATATATATGTGTGTGTGTGTGTGTGTGTGTGTGTGTGTGTGTGTGTGTGTGTGTGTGTGTGTGTGTGTGTGTGTGTGTGTGTGTGTGTGTGTGTGTGTGTACCCACTCCACAAAGTTTTCCTACTTTGACACATGTATTGATATATTGTATAACAAGCAAATTAATATTCATGAATTTGCTTGATATACTTTCCTTCACAAAAGCCCTTGCGCGCCAAGAAGACTCGATCTTGATGATACTTGCATTTTCAAAACGAAAACGCGAAATATGCTCACACTGCAACGTTAACACGCTCCTTATGTGCAGTAGTAATGAAATACCTCTTAGTGTGTGTGAATGCATACACACACACGAACGGAGAAAAGACGCCAGGAAACGTGCGAGTCGCTGGACTGACAAGTGAAATTGACGAGGAGTCAGCTGGCGATATCGACAACCTGAGATAAGAACTAAATAAAAAAAACCTGCTGGCAATTTTCGCAATTATGCGTGATCTGGTTACAAGTAGAATTTACTCAGTAACACGCACGATTATACATTGCACTGATGTCTTCATAGTCAGACGAAATCTAAGCGCTGCGTCAAGAGTGATATGCAGTCGTCTGCCATTCATGTGTTTTGTCTGAACACCTTAACAGCCGCAAAACTTATGAATGACGCTGTCACACCAGGGAGGAAGGTTAATTATCACACGGAATTGTGGGATTTTTCTTTTCGATTTTTAATGATTTGATTTTCTCTTTCGCACGACAAACACTAGACAAAGACGTACACAAACCAACTCACTACCCAGTCAGTTCATACATGCACCTGTAATACACGCACACACTTAAACATTCACACAAGTCCAGAGCACTAATCATATCTCATACACTCATTGTTCCACTGCAATGTTTCATCTCATTGTCTGCTGAAAACTGTCTACTGTTTAAGCTGATTTTAGATCCTCGAAGGTATTTAAACAGTCTAATTACATCCGACCGTGAATTAAAGATGAATATATCGTCCCTGCTCGTTGAACCTCGCCACTTGTTGAATGAGCGGACTGTCTCTCACGGTGGCCCAATTCAGTTCTCCTGCACACCGATTGAACGTGCTTGGAACACCTGAGGCAATTCTCCTGCGCACCTGGATCAATTCTCCCGTACACCTAGGTTGACTGACATCACACCTGTAGTGCATCTATCCAACATCCCACCTGGAGTGCATCTATCCAACATCCCACCTGGAGTGCATCTCTCCAACATCCCACCTGGAGTGCATCTATCCAAAATCCCACCTGGAGTGCATCTATCCAACATCCCACCTGGAGTGCATCTATCCAACATCCCACCTGGAGTGCATCTATCCAACATCCCACCTGGAGTGCATCTATCCAACATCCTACCTGGAGTGCATCTATCCAACATCCCACCTGGAGTGCATCTATCCAACATCCCACCTGGAGTGCATTTATCCAACATCCCACCTGGAGTGCATCCAATGATGCGTGAATTGTTTATCCCGTTGACTAATTTCGTGCCTGTCCGCTGCCCACCATGGCTGTGGATAAGGTCACCGGTTTGTCAGTCCCGTCACTCCGCAGTTCTCCAACTACACACCTTTTTCTACACTTCTACTTTGAGCATTCTGCTCCTCCATCATCTATTCAACAATAGATCATTACGCAGCATCACCTACTGCCTCCACTTCTTACAAAACTAATTTCTGGGTAAGAGCAAAATCTCTCGTGTGCTGATGCGTCTGCATATCGGCGCAACGCATACCGTCCGTTCAAACCAATATCCTACGTCAAGTGTTTTTGACGTCACCAAAAAAGAACATGCCATCATCTCAACACTAAATGTAGAACGGAACTTCTAACCAAAAGAAAATAATGAATAATGATTAAAATAAATTGTGACACAAGCGAGGCATAGTTTTGTTTTGGACTGGGTACATAAATTATATTGAGCAACACTTTGCTTGATGTAGTGCCGATAACCGACAGATGTGATTACTTGACCCGAATCAAATGGTCTTACGACTCGGACATTTTCATTCGGGCCTCGTAATTACATCTGCCTGTTATCGGGACTATATCAAACAAAATGCTTCTCAATATTATTATAATATTTGTGTGTGTGTGCACGCACCACGATCCTTGTGCATTGTCCATTTCGACTAATGGCAATGAAGTGCAGAGTAAATGCACTTTAAGCCTGTGCATACTCTTTTAAATCTCAGCTGTTTCACAGCCAGACCCAAGTGGTTCAAATCGCAACCCCTTCAGCGCTAGCGGCCATAAATTACAAATAAAAAGGGTCGCGCTTAAAACAACAACAACAACAACAACAACAACAAAATCAGTTTTACCTGCACGTGTGTAATGATCTGTAAAAAACGCAGCGGTCGAAGTACAGGCTCAACACATCAAGAACAGTAACAACAGCAGCGTCAGCACAACATTTACAACAACAACAACACCACCAATAACTTGACATTAAGAGGCGCAAGAAGACAGCAACAATGCAGATTAGTTTCCAAACGACAGTGAAGTGACTTAATTTAACACATTCTGCGCCAGGACCGAAATCCCTAGATTCTGAAGCTGCCTTCTGAAGTACTGTATGACAATTCTAGAAACAGACCGAGCATTATAGTTCACGGGTGGTGCCAGAATAGCTTGGCGCCTATGGGCGCCAAGCTATTCCGGCACCACCCGTGAACTATCAAGCTCGATCCACGTTTTGCTGTGGTGTGTCGGGGCTAAAAGAGTTAAAAGAAATCGATATGCCACATAATTTGCTTGCCTGCTGTTTCAGAAGCCTGCTGTTTTGGTGGTTGGTTTGCGTGTTGTACGCTGGCCCGAGCTTGCTGAACACTCCACGTTTGGATACTGATCACATCGCATGTTTCATAATTGTGTGATAGTCTGTCAATCTGTGTCGTACGGCTCTATGTCGTGAAGTGGGAAAAACGCAGAACGGGGGTCTCAGTTGCATGAGTGAACTTTATTCTGCGTCAGCCACTAAGCAATGTGCTCCGCAGTCGCGGAGCGCCTTGCTTAGTGGCTGACGCAAGATAAAGCTCAGTGGTGCAACTGACCATAGTTCACAAATATAATTGACATGGCAACGCCAACAAAGAAGAATAATTGCCTCAAAACATCGAGGACAAAACAGAGCCAGCAGCTCAACGTGACCACCTTGTACAGAAGAAAAAAAAAACACACACACACAAAGCTACAGTTAGAAGCGGTAGACTAAGCAGCAGGGACGATCCCAACGAAGAAAGAAACACGCTTAGAAAAGACAGGTACAACACAAATGTGTTCTAAGTGTCTTTTCTAAGCTTGTTTTCTTTCTTCGTTGGGATGATGTCTACACTTTGCACGCTTGACAGTCACCGGTTCGGTCTGGATTTCGTTTTTTTAGACTAACCAGCAGGTTTGTATCGACACACGCGATTTCAGATTGAGCCGTTCCAGTAAGCACAGGTCCCCGGGCTGACGCCAAGGAAGTCTAAATACAAAGGCTTCGAAACGTGTTTGACTACATGGCTTACCCGCACTCTTCTTGGTCCCTCGTGCTTTGTGTCGTCGCGTGCATGTCGGGGCAACTGGACGCAGACGACAGCAGCGAGAGAGACGCCATGGCAAGGCTGATGACCTACATCCTGGAACGTCCGGTTGTCCAAGGGAAAATACCCCCTGTGGTAGCTGACAGTCAGAGAAATCCCACGGTGAGTAGTCCTCAGTCTCTTTTACCCTCGTGCTGGTCTGCCGTTAGCAAAGCACTGCGAACATTTATATCTATGTCAAAATTTCTTTCTACTAATTCAAGCGATCAGCTCCATGGCAGGCATTGATTGCTAAAATTCGCCCTTGCAACGGGTTATCAATCGTGTCTTGCCTCAACTTAGACTCTTCCATTCTTATGGGGAGCTCGGTGGTAGAGCGTTTGACTCTCGTCCAAAAGGTCGTGGGTTGGAACCCAGTTGGGGTCAAAATTTGTGCAGACCTCTTTTCGGTACCCCGTCTTTGAAATCACCTCCGTGGTGGACAAAAGACGTTAAACCCTAAACGTTTTTCTTCTACCCTTCTTTTCACAGTCCATGTGAATAGGTACACGTACCAGAGAATTTCTAATGTCTTATGAGCATAACGGAAGGAACAATCCTTGCGGAACACGGATGACAAGTAAAATCTTTCATTTTACAACATTCAGACTTCATCATTTCAGTCCGTCCTTTTGTCCAGCATTATTGCCATTCATACTAAGAACATTTATACAGGAGATACTGCGATCTATTAACCCTATACTGCCTGAAAGACATACTAAGGACATTTATACAGGAGATACTGCTTTTTGCTGATGATGCTGCCCTCGTTGCACACACAGAGAGAGCCCTGCAGCGCATCACGTCTTGCTTCGCAGATGCTGCCCAGCTCTTTGGACTCGAGGTCAGTCTGAAAAAGACAGAGGTCCTCCATCAGTCGGCACCCAAGACAGTGTATCGCCCTCCTCACATCACCATTGGCGAGTCTGAACTAAAGTCAGTGCACCAGTTTACTTACCTTGGCTGCATTATCACGTCGGACGCCAAGCTGGACAAGGAGCTTGACAGCAGGCTGGCAAAAGCGAACAGCGCTTTCGGGCGACTTTTCAAGCGGGTGTGGCACAACCAACAGCTGAAAACAGGCACCAAGATCAGCGTGTACAGAGCTGTGGTCCTCACCACCCTGCTGTATGGTTCCGAGTCCTGGGCCCTCTACCGCAGCCAACTACGACTCCTCGAACGCTTCAACCAGCGCTGCCTGCGTACCATCCTGGGCATTCACTGGAGTGACTATGTCACCAACGTCGAGGTCCTTGAACAGGCTGAAACTGTGAGCATCGAGGCTTTGCTGCTGCGGACACAGCTCCGCTGGGCGGGGCATGTCTCCAGGATGGAGGATCATCGCCTACCAAAGATCACCCTGTTCGGCGAGCTTGCTACTGGACACCGTGACAGAGGGGCACCAAAGAAGAGATACAAAGACTGTCTCAAGAAGTCACTTAGTGCCTGCCAAATCGACCACCACCAGTGGTCTTCGCTTACTGCGGACCGTGACACCTGGCGCTCCACCATTTACAAGGCAGCTGTCTCCTTTGAGGACTCTCACAGAGCTAGCCTTAAGGACAAGCGGCTCAGGAGAAAAAACAGAGATGCTGCAGCTCAGAACCCTGGCCATACCTTCCCCTGCAGCCACTGCGGTCGAACCTGCCTGTCTCGGATTGGCCTCCGCAGCCACGAACAAGATTGCAGACGTCGTGGGCAACTCCTATAAAATCTTCGTTCGCGAAGTCAAGCCAAGATGAGAGAGATTTACTGCCTGAAAGACATACTAAGGACATTTATACAGGAGATACTGCCTGAAAGACATACTAAGGACATTTATACAGGAGATACTGCCTGAAAGACATACTAGGGACATTTATACAGGAGATACTGCCTGAAAGACATACTAAGGACATTTATACAGGAGATACTGCCTGAAAGACATAATAGGGACATTTATACAGGAGATACTGCCTGAAAGACATACTAGGGACATTTATACAGGAGATACTGCCTGAAAGACATACTAAGGACATTATGCAGGAGATACTGCCTGTACGACATACTAAGGACATTTATACAGGAGATACTGCCTGAAAGACATACTAAGGACATTTATACAGGAGATACTGCCTGTAAGACATACTGACATTTTTACAGGATGTGATGAAACTCTATGCTCTTGCATGGTGTTCACACATTAGGGTTAGTACGGTACGGTTTTTGTTAACGGTTTGTTTTGTGCCGATAGTCCGGGTGGCACGAGATCCACATGAAGTCTTTAGGACATGGTTAATACGGGGAGTTTAGTGAGTTGTAGGCAGAAGTTTAGTCTGTCAGAGCAGTAATACGTTAGTACGGGCTTTCTTGTTGGAGGAAACATGTGTCACCAGGACCTAACGCGAGGTCATATCTCCAATTCTTCACTCAGGGAGTGAGCGGCCGGGACCAAGACACCCGAGTCACAGCGAAAACTGCGCTACAGTAAGAGAAACGAGGACGGCCACGATACGACTCGAGGAGCGTACATGAACGGATTTGCACGCCTAGACGTGAGAAGGACTTGACAGTAGCCAGGCGAGAACACCAGACAGGTTGGAGACTGTGAAAAGCTAATGCCTAGCCTGGCATAGATATTGTGTATATGTGGTAGTGATGTATATAGGTGTGATAGTTGTGAGCGTTCTTCTTATATTTATCTTGTATAAAGGTTACTTTAAAAAGGGAGCCCGTGTGTTGAGTTTTACCGCATGAATGCGCCCGTCTGAGTCAGTGGCGGTGTATGCGTCTGTTGCGTGAGAGTCTATACGTGCGACTGTGGGCAAGTCTGCATGCGTTACAGTGGTGACCCTGTTTTAGCGGTACATATTTTAGAGTAGGGTTTTGTTGCTATGTGAGTGTTGATTGTTGTGATAGATTCCCCTCTCCGATTCTAGGGGGTAAGGTCCGTTGTTTCTGTAGTTTTCTGGATCTTACGAGGAGCTAGTTCTTGTTTCTTCCTTTTGTATAGGTAGTATTCTTTTTCCTTGCTCTTCTTTCTATCGTTCTTATTTTTTCGATCCATCTGGACGTCGAGTAGGTCACTGTTCTTTTGCGTAAGTTCTTATTTTTGCCGTTGATTTGTATTTTTACGTTTTCAAGTTTTTGGGAAGTGATTGTAGTAAAGATGGAGTCGGACCCGGTAGAGGCTTATATTAAACAAGGTGAGAGGTTAGGGCTGAAAGATGAGAAACTTTTTGATTACGTAGAGAAATGTAGGGATAGGGAGGATAGGGCGAGAGAGAGAGAAATTTAAAGAGAAGAGATAGTACTTAAGAAAGAGGAACTAGAAGTCCAGAAAGCCCTAAAGGAGAAAGGAGTTAAAAGCTCGGAGAGAGAGAGAGAGAGAGAGAGAGAGAGAGAGAGAGAGAGAGAGAGAGAGAGAGAGAGAGAGAGAGAGAGAGAGAGAGAGAGAGAAGAGAAGGAAAGAGTCTTAAAGGAGAAGGAGTTAGAAGTTCAGAGAGAGAGAGAGAGAGAGAGAAGAGAGAGAGAGAGAGAGAGAGAGAGAGAGAGAGAGAGAGAGAGAGAGAGAGAGAGAGAGAGAGAGAGAGTGTCCTTAGAAAGGAGGAACTAGCGTTTCAGAGGGAGAAAGACGAAAAGGAGCGGCTTTAAGAGAGAAAGAACTAGAGTATGAGAGGGAAGAAAAGGAGAGAGATAGGGAGGTACAACTACAGTGAGCTCAAGATGCGGGGTCTAGAACAGCTTCAGATAGTGATTCAGTAGGCCGGGGCATACGGAATTTTCCTAGATTGCCAATGTTTAAGGAGTCTGTGGACTCTATTGACGCTTTTTTGTGTCGGCTCGAGGCTCACGCGCAGGCGTTGAGTTGGCCTTCTGCCAACTGGCCCGTTTTGCTTTCGTCTGTGCTAGAAGGGCATAGCTTGAACGTTTCGGGGAACGTAGATTACGAGACTTTGAAGGAGTGTCTCTTACAGAAGTTCCAGTGTAGTGCGGAGGGTTTCAGAGAACGCTTGAGAGCTTGTCGGCCAGACAGGGGAATCGTTTGTGTCGTTTGGCAAACGATTGTCCCATTTGCTCGTGCGTTGGGTCGAGCTGTCAAAGATCGACCACACGTACGAGGCATTGTTCGATCTCATGTTGGCAGAACAGTTCTTTGGTAGCGTTTCCAAGGATCTAGCGGTATTCTTGAGGGAGCGTAACCTCAAGACTACGGACGAGTTAGTACAGAACGCGGAGGCTTTTCGGCTGGCGCATCCGACGAAAAACCTCGCGCGTAGGACCGAGACACCACCAGTCGGGTTGGTCGCTGCTAACACGACTGGGGGTTACCGGGGCATCAATACCTTACGTGGAGCCCAGCTGGTTAACGGAAGAGGTACTTTGCGTTTTCGACGCGGTGATAGAGGTAGCGGCAGTGGTGGTCGCGATCCGTACGCACGAGGAGAAACATCTGGTCGTGGGTATGGTCGTGGTCGTATGGGGAATTCGGACACTCAGTGTTTTGCGTGTCGTGGGTACGGGCACTTCAGTCGGAACTGTCCTTACAGTAGTTCAGGCGCGCAGTATGTTGGTTATCAGGAGCACGGCCATCTGGCTCATCAATGTCCTAACAGTCCTGGTATGGTGGAGGGGGCGGAGCAGCCCACTCACATGGCCAGTTTTACCGTGCCCGTTGGAGAGGAACCGCGGCTGGGCGTTTTGTGTTCAGCTGAGGGAGGTGGTTGCCTACCGCTGGTGGACGGGGTTGTTAACGGATGTCTTGCTTTTGTTCTCCGTGACTCGGGTACAACGACCGCAGGGGTCAGACGTAGCCTAGTGAGGGAAGATCAGTTCACGGGGGAGACACAGAAAGTAGTTTCGTTCGGAGGGAAAGTAGATTTTTTTTCCATTGGCAAAGATAGAGGTTGACACAGAGCTTTTCTTAGGTGATCTAATTTCTTGTGTCATAGACGAACCAGTAGTGGATATAGTTCTGGGTAATATGAAGGGTGTGCAGCCAGTCATCGGTAGGGTCCAGGCGGTGAAGCGAGCTCATGTTCCTCGCGGTGCAGTCGCATCAGTCGCGACGAGAGCTCAGAGCAAGCGTGCTCGTGAGCAAACGGACCGTGTTAGTGCCGTCCGGAATCAGGGAATCGGTCAGCGGGTTTGGCCCACTGTTACACTACCGCAGCCACACGCAAGGTGTTGTAGATGGAAGACGCAGCCAGACAAGAGTGTTTCCAGAAGAGTCTTTTATTTCTTGGTCATCGTGGGTCTAATAGGTTGGGCACAACCAACCTACTAGCATGGCATACTAAAATGGCGAAAATACCGGAGCTCGGTCTCTCGCTTCTCAGCTCCCTCTATCTATCTCTCTCTCTCTCTCTCTCTCTTCGTTGTGTACTCTCTATCTATCTCTTCATTGTGCGAGCTCCCTCTCTATCTCGTTCCCTTCGTTGTGAGCTCTCTCTCTCTATCTCGTTCCCTTCGTTGTGAGCTCTCCCGTTCTGGTGTTTGCCCCCACTATATATACCCGTTCTGGCCGAGGGCATCGCCCCTTTGTCTCAACCAGTCAAAGGGGCTATTACTGTCACCCATGTTATTCCACATCTATCATGGTGGCCAGCGTCCCCTGACCCTATCTGTCAAAGGAGCTATTACTGTCGCCCATAATCTATCCCCCATCTGCTCTGGTGGATAGCGCCCTCTGATCCTAGCTGACCAGGGACCCATTACTGTCTCTCATAATTATTCTACATCTATTATGCTGGTCAGCGTCCTCTGATCCTAGCTATCAAAGGAACCCATTACTGTTTCTCATAATTATTCCACATCTATTATGGTGGTCAGCGTCCTCTGATCTTAGCTGACCAGGAACTCATTACTGTCTCTCCTAATTATTCCACATCTATTATGGTGGTCGGCGTCCTCTGATCCTCGCTGACCAGTAACCCATTATTTATTCATTAGTCCCAGCTCCCAGTTCGCTACTGCCCGCATCGGGACCGCTAAAGTGAGATTGATGTATTTCCACTCGAAATTATCATTCATTAGTCCGAGCTTAGTAGGGCCGGCCACTTGTCAACTTCACGTGAGCCCGTGGTAGCCAAAGTGGACCGTGTCATAACCCTCTCCGTGCTCTTCCCGTGGTACTAATTATATTCTCGTTATTTTCATATCAAGGGAAATTATAAAATTACCCGACCGTGATATTGGTCGTATACACTTATAGTGTAACACCACCAGTCGGGTTGGTCTGAGACGGCATAGTTCTGTTGCGGACAGAAATGCCGCTCAGCACCCAATATGTAGGTAGGTCGGAGATTGGAGTCTCGCGATTGTGTGGATTGTGTGGGCAGTCGTTGGATCGTTTTCTTTTCTGGGGGTTTTAGCGCTTTAGTTCTGTTTTGGCGTTCGCTGTAGTTCTGTTCTGTGCGATCCGAGAGTGTACGTTGAGGTTTAAGGCTGTTTTGTTTTCTTTCTTTGGTTCTGTTTAGGATAGTGTAGTACGTCGAGTAGTCTTAAAAAGAAACTCGGTCGTGTTTTTTTTTTCCCGAGGAAGGGGGAATTGTGATGAAACTCTATGCTCTTGCATAGTGTTCACACATTAGGGTTAGTACGGTACGGTTTTTGTTAACGGTTTGTTTTGTGCCGATAGTCCGGGTGGCACGAGATCCACATGAAGTCTTTAGGACATGGTTAATACGGAGAGTTTAGTGAGTTGTAGGCAGAAGTTTAGTCTGTCAGAGCAGTAATACGTTAGTACGGGCTTTCTTGTTGGAGGAAACATGTGTTTGAGATACCTAGCCGGTATTCCAAGACTCTGAAACCTAGAATTCAGGTATGTTTCTATATATGTATTATTGATAGTTGCTCAGTTAAAGACAGTATGCGTTGGTACGAGTAATTGGGTTGTATAGCGTTGTTTGGTTTGGTTCAGTCATGTTTTGGAATTCAGTGAGGTAACCGGTGTTTTTGGTATACAGTTATTTACCGAGATGGATAACTAAAGAAATGTGAGGTGTGTATGTCTAATTCGCTATGAAGGTAGTACGTGGTTGGTTAAGCATAGTCTTTTCCAGTGTATAAAGTAGTGTGTAGCGAGAGTGTTAGGTCTGTTCCAAGGTAATGAGTTATGGGGAGTGTTATGAAAGTAGTTCGGGTTATGGAGCACGTGTGTGTGTGAATGAACGTGTGAGTTGCTGTATCAGCCAGGTTACGTAGTGTTTCTCATATGATCCAATATGTTGTGTGTTTAGCAAGTGTTACGATTTGAGTCCTTATTGTTGTTTAGAGTGCTTGTCCTGGAGAGAGAGAGACGGACGCCGAGACGTCAGTCACCAGGACCTAACGCGAGGTCATATCTCCAATTCTTCACTCAGGGAGTGAGCGGCCGGGACCAAGACACCCGAGTCACAGCGAGAACTGCGCTACAGTAAGAGAAACGAGGACGGCCACGATACGACTCGAGGAGCGTACGTGAAAGGACTTGCACGCCTAGACGTGAGAAGGACTTGACAGTAACCAGGCGAGAACACCAGACAGGTTGGAGTCTGTGAGAAGCTAATGCCTAGCCTGGCATAGATATTGTGTATAATATACATATGTGGTAGTGGTGTATATAGGTGTGATAGTTGTGAGCGTTCTTCTTATATTTATCTTGTATAAAGGTTACTTTAGAAAGGGAGCCCGTGTGTTGAGTTTTACCGCATGAATGCGCCCGTCTGAGTCAGTGGCGGTGTATGCGTCTGTTGCGTGAGAGTCTATACGTGCGACTGTGGGCAAGTCTGCGTGCGTTACAGTGGTGACCCTGTGACCCTGTTTTAGCGGTACATATTTTAGAGTAGGGTTTTGTTGCTTGTGATGAAGCTCTATGCTCGTACATAGTGCTCACACATTAGGTTACATACGGTACGGTTTTTGTTAACGGTTTGCTTTGTGCCGATAGTCCGTGAGGCCGTGGTTCACGTGAAATCTTTAAGACATGGTTAGCACGGGAGTTTTAGTGAGTTCTGTTATAGTGAGTTCTAGGCGGAAGCTGTCTGGCAGAGCAGTGAACACGTTAGTACGAGCTTTCTTGTTGTATGAAACGGATGTGTTTGAGATACCTAGCCCGTATTCCAAGACTCTGAAACCTAGAATTCAGGTATTTTTCTATATATGTAGTATTGATAGTTGCTTAGTTAAAGACAGTATGCGTTGCTAAGAATAATTTGTTTGTATAGTGTTGGCCGGTTTGGTTCAGTTATGTTGGTTTAGAATTCAGTGAAGTAACCGGTGTTTTTGGTATACAGTTATTTAGTACCGAGATAGATAACTAAAAGAATGTAAGGTGTGTATGTCTAAGTCGCTATGAAGGTAGTACGCGGTTGGTTAAGCATAGTCTTTTCCAGTGTATAGAGTAGTGTATAGCAAGAGTGTTAGGCTATAGTCTGTTTCAAGATAGTGACAGAGATATGTGGGTGTTACGGAAGTAGACAGGTTATGAAGCACGCGTGTGTGTGAATGAACGTGCGAGATGTTGTATCGGCCAGGTTACGTAACGTTTCTCATTGATCCAATATGTTGTGTGTTTAGCAAGCGTTACGTTTTGGATCCTTGTTGTTGTGTTTAGAGTGCTTGTAAAGAGTGGAACGACGTCAGTCACAGGTGGGACCTAACGTGAGGTCATCCCCCCAGCTCTTCACTCAGAGTGAGTCTGATCGGGACCAAGATACCCGGATCACAGTGAGAACTGCGCTACAGTACGAGTACAAGGACGTCCGTGTTAAAGACACAGGATGACAGGAAAGAGCATACAACGGACTTGCACGCCTAGACGTGAGAAGGACCAACGTAACCAGGCAATAACATCAAACAGGTTGGAGACTGTGAGAACTGATACCTAGCCTGGCAAGGATATTGTGTGTGTGTATGTGATATTAAGACGTGATGTATATAGTTTGATAGTTTTGTGAGCATTCTACTTTTATTGTTTAATAGTGTATAAAAGTCACTTTAGAAAGGGAGCCCGTGTGTTGAGTTTTACCGCATGAATGCGCCCGTCTGAGTCAGTGGCGGTGTATGCGTCTGTTGTGCGAGAGTCTGTGCGTACGACTGTGGGCACGTCTGCGTGCGTTACATTGCAATGTGCGTGTTGATTGTTGTGATAGATTCCCCTCTCCGATTCTAGGGGGTAAGATCCGTTGTTTCTGTAGTTTTCTGGATCTTACGAGGAGCTAGTTCTTGTTTCTTCCTTTTGTATAGGTAGTATTCTTTTTCTTTGCTCTTCTTTCTATCTCATTTGAATAAAAGTGTACTTGTGGCGTACTCCCCGAGTCGGTCAATGTTGGAAGTAAAAGTTCCTTCCCGAGTGAAAAAAGTTCCTCGGGCCCACGACGGCCGCAGTGGGCATACGCACAGCCGTGCACGGGCCCACTGCAGCCGTCTTGGGCCCGATCTATGACTTTTGTTTACCTTTGTAATCCTGCGTATATTTAGCACAATGCTATTATATTATGTACCCACTCCACAAAGTTTTCCCTTCTTTGACACATGTATTGATATATTGTATAACAAGCAAATTCATATTCATGAGCTTGCTAGGTATACTTTCCTTCCCAAAATCCCTTGCGCACCAAGAAGACTCGATCTTGCTGATACTTGGATTTTCAAAACGGAAACGCGAAATATGCTCACACTGCAACATTAACGCGCTCCATATGTGTAGTAGTAATGACATACTTCTTAGTGTGTATGAATGCTCGAAATGTATATCCTATACACACACGAACGGAGAACAGACGCCAGAAAGCATGCGAGTTGGGCTGGACTGACAAGTGAAACTGACGAGATGTCTTTTCCGCAATTACAATGCGTGATCTAGTTATAAGTAGAATTTCCTCAGCAACACGCACGGTTATACAATGCACTGATGTCTTCCTAGTCAATCGAAATCTACACGCTGAGTCGACAGACAGCGATGTGCGGCCGTCTGCCGTTTATGTGTTTTGTCTGAACACCGCAATCAGCCGCAAAATGAATGACGCGAGGCATAGTGTTGTTTTGGACTGGGTACATAAATTATATTGAGCAACAATTTGTTTTTGATTTAGTAGTAGTAATAATAATAATAATAATAATAATAATAATAATAATAATAATAATAATAATAATAATAATAATAATAATAATAATAACGGTATTTATAATGCGCTTATCTTATAATAATTATAACTCTAAGCGCGCACTCACAACTCGCACACGCATGCGCACGCTTTAGACAATGACTCTCGTAACACAAATAGTGAAAATACCTTACGACGGTCAGCTTGGGGTGGGGAGTGTGGTGATATAATGCTAGAACTGTTGAAAGAGGTGAGTTTTGAGGGCGGACTGGAAGGAGGAGAGCGAGTGTTTCTGACGGAGAGAGAGTGGAAGAGTGTTCCAGGTAGATGGACCGTATACTGAGAAGGAGCGGGGGCCGAAAGTGCTGAGTTTGGTGCGGGGGATGAGGAGGCGGAGAGGGTCGGAGGCGGAGCGGAGGGAGCGGGAGGAGTGTAGGGGTGAAGTAAGTTGGAGAGATAGACAGGAGCGTAGTTGTTCAGGGATTTGTAGCAGAGACAGAATCTTGTATTGGATGCGTTGGGGGATGGGGAGCCAGTGAAGTAGCTTGAGCAGGGGAGTGATGTGGTCGGATTTTTTCTTTCTGAGGACGAGGCGGGCAGCATTGTTCTGGACGCGCTGGAAAATGACAGTGGTGGAGTGAGGAAGGCCGGAAAGGAGAGAGTTGCAGTAGTCGATGCGAGATAAGATGAGAGAGACAGCGAGTTTGGTGGCAGCTTCGGTAGTGAGGTATTTCTGCTCTGACTAATGCAGCGGAGGTGGAAATAACATGCCTGGGCCGTGGCGGAGACGAAGCTGGTCATGGAAAGCGAGGAATCGAGGATAACGCCAAGGTTCTTGGCCGAGTCAGAGAGGGAGATGGGGGTGCTGTCGAGTTGAAGGTGGAGAGAGGGAGGGAGCTGGGAAAGTTTCTGGTGAGTGCCTACCAGCATGGCTTCCGTTTTGTCGTCGTTCAGTTTGAGCTTGTTTGCTGTCATCCAGTTTTTCACGTCTCCATAGCAGTCAGCCGTGCGAGTCGGTAGTGTCTGAGTGTTGTCGAGTTTGTCTTTGTCTAGTAGTTGTGAGTCGTCAGCGTAGAGCTGGTGGTGTATGTGGTGAGACTGGATGATGTTGGCCAGGGGGGAGGTGTAGAGTGTGAAAAGGACCGGGCCCAGGACGGAACCCTGTGGAACGCCGCAGGAGAGCCTGACTGGGTTGGAGGAGACGCCGTCGATGGTGACGGACTGCTGTCTGTCGGAGAGGTAGGAGAGAAACCAGGAGTGAGCAGAGTCAGTGATGCCAAAGGAGTGGTGAAGGCGGTGGAGGAGGATAGAGTGGTCTATGGTGTCGAAGGCGGCAGAGAGATCGAGTAGCGTAAGAAGGGAGATGTTGCCCGAGTCAGTGGAGAGAAGCAGGTCGTTAAGGATATGTAGAAGGGCTGTTTCAGTGCTGTGATGTTTGCGATAGGCAGACTGAAAAGGACTGAGGAGGTTGTTGTCGGCGAGGTGGAGGTTGAGTTGGTTGAGAACAACCTTCTCAAGAAGCTTGGACAGGAAAGAGAGATTGGGGACTGGGCGGTAGTTCTTGAGTTCGTTTGGGTCTAGGTTGTGTTTTTTTAGGAGAGGACGGACGATGGCGGACTTGAAGATATCGGGGACGGAGCCATTCTCTAGAGATGTGTTGATGATGTCGGTAATGAAGGGCAAAAGTTTTGGGAGGCCGTCCCGGTAGAGGAAAGCTGGGAAGGGGTCTAGTTCGCAGGTTTTGAAAGGCATGAACTTTATGGTCTTGAGAACTTCATCCTGAGAGACGGGGCGGAAGGACGAGAGGGGAGTGCCGGAAAAGGGGGGGGGGGGGTCAGGAAGGCAAGGCGGAGAAGGCAGAGTGTCGAGTGTGTTGCGCGGAGCTTGGATTTTGTCGGAGAAATAGGAGGAAAAAGCGGACGGAAGTTCTTGTTTGCTGTGTGTGTTGGGAAGAGGAGAGTCGTTAGAAGTGCCTAGGAGTGTGTTCATGGTAGCGTAGAGGGTTTTGGAAGAAGTGGATTCCAGGATTTTGTTTTGAAGGTGTTTGCGTTTGGAGTCGGAGATCATTCTGCAGTCTTTAGATCTGGTGGTTTGGAAGATCTCTCTGTAAACGGTGAGGTCAGATGAGCGCCAGCGGCGTTCCGCTTGTCGACGCTCGCGCTTGGCCTCAGCTATGTCGTCAGTGAGCCAGGGGGAGGGGAGTCGGTTGGGTATGGAACAGATGGTGACAGGGGCATGGGTGTCTAGAAGTTTTCGAAGGGAGGAATCGAAATGGTATGCAAGATCGAGAGAGGAGGCGGGGTCCAAGAGAAGGTCGACAGCTTCGTCGAAGAAGTTCTCTCGGTTGACAGATTTTAGTTTGCGACGAGAGACAAAGTGCTTGGGTTTTTTTCGGGGGAGGTAGGTTGAGGGCGACGAGAATAGCGAGGTGGTCGGAGGGAAGCACAGAAGAGGTGTCAGAGTCGAGGAAGAGTTGATCGGAGGTGCGGGTGATGATCCAGTCGAGGGTGTGGCCGAGTGGGTGGGTGGGTTTAGTGATGTGTTGTGTAAGATTGTGGTTTGAAAGTGACGCGCAAAGGCGTTTTGTGTCGGGGTGGTCGGGTTTGTCGAAGTGGAAGTTAACGTCGCCAAGAAGGATGTGTTTTGCGGGTCGTGTGCTGTAGTGGTCGAGAAGGAGATCGAACTCGGTGAGGAACATGGAGTTTGTGAGTTTGTTTTGAGAGCTTGGAGGGGGGCGATAGATACATGAGAAGATGAGGGACTGGCCAGGGAGTGTTGCTACGGCCTCGACAGATTCAAAGGAGGGATGAGCAAAAGGGAGAGACTGACAGAAGGAGAGATGAGCAGAAAGACAGTCCCTGTAGATGATGGCAATGCCACCCCCTCTGGAAGCACGCGGGAAGGAGGCCAGGCGGTAGCCACTCGGAGTAACACTGGCGATGATGGGTTCATCGCCAGCTGAGCGGAGCCACGTTTCGGTGATCACGACAACATCTAGGTCATTGTCTAGGATGAAATCTGAAATCACATCGGCTTTGCCATCTTTGCAGACAGACTGTGCATTGAACAGACACAGTTTTAGGTTGGATGAGCCAGAAGAGGAAGAGGGAGAAGAAACGGACGAAGAAGAGGACAAAGGAAGAGGAGGGTGGGGAGGGGGGAAAGAGGATGGAGGAGGGAAGGAGGGGGGAGGGGGAGAGGGGGGAGAGGAAAAGACGGAAGGAGAACGGGCAAGAAAGAGGATGCGAGAGGAGGGGGAGGGGGGGGAGGGGGGAGGAGGAGGAAGGGGAGTAGGAAAAGCTGAGGTAGAGGGCGAAGGGGAGGAGGAAGGTGGGAGGGGGGACGAGGAGGAAAAAGCAGGCGAAGGAGGAGGGGGTGAGGGGAGGAAGGGGAGGAGGGCGGGGGAGGGGGCGGCCGAGGAAAGCAGGGAGCAGTAGATGAGCAAGAGGGGAAAGGAAATGGGAGAAGAAGGAAGGGAGGTGGAGAAATCGAGGAGGCGGGGGTAGGCAAAAGGGGTGGAAGGGCAGAAGAAAGGGGGAAGAAGTGAGTGGTTGTGTTTGTGGTGGTGAGTCCCGCCTTTAGCTAATTCCGCCCCTGTGGCCTCTCTTTCGCGATCGGATGCCGCGTAAGGCATCTGCAAAACTGTCAGCGGCACCGGCCGCGCAGTAGGTGGCGTGGCGACGTAGAGATAGCAGTTGTTGGCATGTGTATTTGATGAGCATGATTGTTTGTGAGGACAAGAAAGAGGAAGACGAGAAGAGGGTTCAGTAGGGTGTGTGTGTGTGAGTAAGTGTGTGTATGTGTGTGTGTGTGTGTGTGTATGTGTGCCGGTGTGTGTGTGTGCCGGTGTGTGTGTGAGCGGTGTGGTAGGGGAGCGACCTGATTTCCGGTCGGTCAGCGGCGAGATCGGGCAATGGCGCCGAAAGTGGGGAGGGCGAGATGTCGACGAGAGAGCACACGAAAACCTATACAACGGTAGGAACACGAACGAGTCTACAACAACCAAGCAGCAGATGCAACCACGGGTGGCAAACAGACTCACACAGTTAACATAGCACACACTAGCACGCAGCACATGAAAACAGGGCGCGGAAAGGCCCGGCGAACCCACGCTGCGGAAGAAGCAAAATGGCGACGTAAACAAAAAATTCAAATGACAGACACAATTCAATACGATACCACTCAAACAGCAATCAGATCCGACGAAACACAAGCATAATCCTCATCAGCGCACTCTTATACGATACTCGGGAGACTTTCAGCACACGAAACACAGTACATCCAATGAAAAACCACTAAACACTGGGAGCGAAAACACGTGGTAGGTCGCACAAACAAGATGGCGCCAGTATAGCCGTATTTAGTGCCGATAAACAGACAGATGTGATTACTTAATATAATATTGAGCAACATTTTGCTTGATATAGTGCCTGTAACAGGCAGATATAATTATGAGACTCGAATCAAAATGTCCGAATCGTCAGACGAGAATATTTTGATTCGGGTCAAGTAACCACATATGTCAGTTATCGGCACTATATCAAGCAAAATGTTGCTCAAAATATTTTTTGTGACCAGTCCAAAACAAAACCGTACCTCGCGTCATTTATTTTGCCGCTGATTGCGGTGTTCAGACAAAACGCATGAATTACAGACGACTGCATATCACTGTTGACTCAACGCGTAGATTTTGTCTGACTATGAAGACATCAGTGCATTGTAAAACCGTGCGTGTTACTATAAATTATGCTTGTAACTAGATCACAATTTTCTTGTTATACAATATATCAATACATGTGTCAAAGAGGGAAACATTATTATGGAATGGGTACCTATATCGCGGACACGAGTATCGTGTTTGATATTATGGCTTCCAAGTACCGCTGTGTAGCGAGCTTGATCTTATTTTGTGTGGTGTCCAAGTACCGCTGTGTAGCGAGCATGACCTTATTTTGTGTGGTGTCCAGGTGTACTTGAACGCCAGTATCTCAGTGGCCTCTGTTCTGGATGTGGACGACGCGCGACAGACCGTGAGGACGTTGAGCTACCTGCAGGTCATCTGGCGTGACGAGGCACTGGCGTGGAACGCTTCACACTACAGTGGCATCAGTTCAATAGAAACTCCTGCTGATTCCATCTGGGTTCCGTCTGTGTTCATCATAAATTCTCTGGATATCATCGACGTTCTAGGTATGGATGGAAATATTCGAGAACTGGTAATTTTTGACGGCTCTACGAATATTATCGGCAACTCAAAGTTACATTTTGTGTCCATGATGCGATGTCATCAAACTTTAAAGTACCATTACGCATAAATCTGAAGACACCGTCAGCACCATTTGTGTTTGTTATGTCTTGTCGACACACCTGCTAAACTTTACCAGCACTTTGGACACGCAGCAAAAGCACACACGTAATCGCACGCGTTTCGACGAAAACAGTGACACCGCACGTTTGTCTTCCCCGGACTTTTAACTCATTCAGCCTCGACCCACCACAGCAAGACATGGATCGAGCATGATAGTTCAAGGGTGGTGCCAGAATAGCTTGGCGCCCATAGGCGCCAAGCTATTCTGGCACCACCCTTGAACTATCATGCTCGACCTGTCTCTAGAATTGTAATACAGTCCTTCAGAGGGCAACTTCAACATTTGGGGATTTCGGTCCTGGGGTAGAATGAATTAATCCACTGTTCTCGTGGAAATACGCGCCATTTTGACCTGCATATAGTTCTGATTTTGGAACAAGGTGTGCTGAGGCGACTGACAGTCACTGTGCTGTCTTGTCTCTGTTTGTCTTAAGGCCGATATTGAGGCCGATTCTCGAGCAGTTTCGGATCGGAGTGTGTTCGGGCCGGACTACAAAAACGTGTGCACTGCCACACATTCCCCGACTTTTTTTTAGCCGACCGGTTTAAACCGAAGATCAAGGTCGTACCTGTTCTGCAAAATGGCTGCTAGTTTTGACAGTGATGATGATGTGCTTGCATTGTCAGTAGTTTTGCATCATATTCGGGAAGGGGCGGGCGAAACATCGGCAACGAAGGTGGTACTGATCTTCCGCCATTTTCACACTGAAACTACGTGCTTTGCGAGACGCGCTCTGATTGGTTGAAGCTACAATCGGGGCCGATTCGTGTCGGAAAAATAGAGCAGGTTCTAAACACACGATTCCCAGCCGATTGGGATCGGATCGGATATATGACGTCATCCGATCGCAATCGGATCGGAATCGGCTACAAATCGGGGCACAATCGGGCATGTGTGGCGGGGCCTTTACGCGTGTTTATTTTCTTTCTTCCTTCGTCAGCTTTTGTTGCTGTTGGCGTTGCTGTTATTGTTTTGTTCCTAGTGAGGTTACGCTTGTGCCGAACGACTCCCAGCAACAAACGAGAGAAAAGTCACAGCGGGATAACCTAGCTGTGTGTACCATAGGCGACACTCCCAGCAACAAACGAGAGAGAAGTCACAGCGGGATAACCTAGCTGTGTGTACCATAGGCGACACTCCCCGCAACAAACGAGAGAGAAGTCACAGCGGGATAACCTAGCTGTGTGTACCATAGGCGACACTCCCAGCAACAAACGAGAGAGAAGTCACAGCGGGATAACCTAGCTGTGTGTACCATAGGCGACACTCCCAGCAACAAACGAGAGAGAAGTGACAGCGGGATAACCTAGCTGTGTGAACCAGAAGCATAGGCGACACTCCCAACATCTCCAAGAGGCATAGATCATCATGAGCCCTCCGAATATCTCCAAGAGGCATAGATCCTCATGAGCCCTCCGAATATCTCCAAGAGGCATAGATCCTCATGAGCCCTCCGAATATCTCCAAGAGGCATAGATCCTCATGAGCCCTCCGAATATCTCCAAGAGGCATAGATCCTCATGAGCCCTCCGAACATCTCCAAGAGGCATAGATCATCCTCATGAGCCCTCCGAACATCTCCAAGAGGAACAAATCTTCGTGAGCCCTCCGAACATTTCCAAGAGGGCTCCTGAGGATATATGCCTCTTGGAGATATTTGGAGTGTTGTCTATGCTTAGTGTAGAAACAGGTCATCCGTCGTGACTTCGCTCTCGTTCCGCCGTGAGATGGCCTTAGATGCCTGCTCGGCGTTAAACCCAAATAACTAACTAACTCCTTCGTTGTGGGGGTCGTTGGACGTAAACGTAGCCTCACTATTTGCTTGCATCACTTTTTTGGGTCTGGATGTAGGTAATTACCCCAGTGTGAAGATCTGGAAAAATGGGACAGCGCTCATGAGGTCCCTCATTATCACAGAGACACTGTGTGCCATGAATCTGACTCTCTACCCTTACGACGAGCAGGACTGTCCGCTGATATTTGGCGTCCTCCAGGACTTTGTCGAGCTGGCGATTACAAACGACGTCTTGGCACAGTTTCTATCCACTAGGTACTCGTTCGGTTCTGAGTGGGACATGCAGGTTACTGCCGCTAATATAGTACGCGTAGAACAGTACAATGACGAGGCTGCTTTGGTGCTGATACATCTGAAACGCAAGACTGTGTTCTACACGGTGTGCCTGGTGATGCCCATGGTTCTGACGTCCTACATGAACACGCTGGTCTTTCTCGTGCCGCTCCAGTCCGGGGAGAAGGTCTCCTACCTCGTCTCCATCTTCGTCTCCACCTCCGTCTTCGTCAGGTTAGTGAAGACCAGCAACACCATTTGCTGTCGTAGTCACGACCATCAGTAAGGCTTCGATGACAACCAACGATTCCCAACAAGAAATGAGCTTATTCCCACTTTAGATGAACCAATGGAGCCAGTTGCATGCGCGAGCTTAGCCCTGCACCAGCCACTAAGCAAGGTGCGCCGCTATAGCGGCGCACCTTGCTTAGTGGCTGGTGCAGGACTAAGCTCGCTCATGCAACTGACCCCCGATGTCAAAAACGCATCTCGTTTACCCACTGACCGCCGAGTAAACGTGAACACGACCTAACTCCAAGAGACATAGATCCTCATGAGCCCCCGCAGTTGCGGGGGCTCATGAGGATCTATGCCTCTCGCGGACACCACTTTGTGTCCATGTTTCTTGGACGGCCGGGGACTTTTTGCGTTGAGTTGACAAAGACTGGATTTTAGAAACGAAATCTGCGTCAGCTCCCAGAGAAGGAAAGTGCCCTCTTCCTTTCGATGACAAAACACAGTAAGTCAGATACATTCACCTTGGATTTACTATTTTTTGCCTTGAAAGACCAGACCGGTCCCACTCCCTTGTCAGTTTTTGTGTGTGTTTTAATCCATGAAGCCCTGATGCGCTGCAACAGAATGTGGATGGACCATGATAGTTCACGGGTGGTGTCAGAATAGCTTGGCGCAGCTATTCTGACTCCACCCTTGAACTATCATGGTCGATCTGTCTCCAGAACTGTGACCTAAACCTCAGAAAATATCTCCAAAATTGGAAAATTTCGTCCTCACGAGGGAGGACCAAACTATCGCCCGTCGCCAATTGCGAGGAGAATTGTTCGGACGAGGCAAAGTCATGTTTCTGTGAGCACAAATGGCGAATGCAAACGTCACAACAGACACATGCACAGAATTGCGTGGTTTATCAGGAAAATAATAGGCACCCGTATTTCACTTGAACAGTAGTCGGAATGAACAATCCAGACCAAAAAGGTTACTGCCATGCGTGTAAGATGCAAAGAAGTACCCAACGGAGAAAAAAACACGCTTAGAAAAGACGGGTACAACACAATTTATTAATATTTCGGGTATTTACCCGAAATATTAATAAATTGTGTTGTACCCGTCTTTTCTAAGCGTGTTTCTTTCTCCGTTGGGTACTTCTTTTCTTAGTAATCCGAATGGCTACTAGGGTCCTAGAACATTTGGTCCTCCGTGTATGAGGTTATTCAGTTCCTTCTTTCCTCTCCAGTTACTTAACCACCGTGATGCCGCGAGGACTGGACAGCGTGCCCAACACCATGAAGCTGCTCATCGGCGTCACGGCCGAAAGTTTCATGGGCTTTATCGCCACCATTTTCATTCTGCGACGATTCCACTGCCAGAAACACCCGCAGCAACGACAAACTGACGACCCACAGTCACCGTCAAGCAAAAGAGCTCTACCACTCGCGAGGGAAACAACCACGCCAGTCCTCCGCCTCAAGAAAGCGTCACGAGTTCATCCCGTAGACCCATCACTATATGACGTACCTGAGAGCGCCGGAGTGTGCCCAGAAAGGAGCAAGCTAGAAAGAGATGGTGGTGTATCTCCGTCGCCGACAGCCGAGCAGCTTGACCGCGTGTTTTTCGTGCTGACTTTTATCGGCAACACGATCTTTATGCTGGTCTTGCTCTATTCCGTGCTGACGGCCCAAAAACAGTTAGACCGGAACGTTTGACCAGAAATCTGATACTGTCAGCTAATTTAACCCCTTCACTGTCAAGAAATATGGAAAACGACTCACCTACAAGAGGCATAGATCCTCATGAGCCCCCGCAGTGCGGGGGCTCAGAATCTATGCTTCTTGTTGAAACCACTTTGTACATGATCCATGTTCATTTAAAGGCTGGATGTTGAATTTACAATGACTTCAAACACACAAACTGAGTCCAATGGCATTAAACGGGATAATAGTGTTGGGTGGGGTGGTGGGGCTGGCCCCATCCTATGTGCACATGGTATGGTATGGTATGGTGTCTCCGAGGCGCACATATCTATCTAATTAAAGATGCTCAAGGCGCCGTAGGGATGGAAGCTCAAGCTTTTAAAGCCTGCTGCTACTAAGCGCTACTTTATGTGCAAACCTCCACCCTACTATTAACTTCGGTGCATGTGATCTATTTCTGTTTCCATTTCACCGGCCCTACCGGGCCTTCTCTTTTCGAATAGAGGTAATGGGATTTTTAACGTGCGCACTTGATGATTATGCGTGCTGTACACACGAAGGCGAGACAGGCAACCATAAGCCGAGTCTGTACGTCAATTTGACTCGATGGGAATGAGGAAACGTCCACATCCCATTCCTGCCCACCAGGGGACTCGAACCCGGGATCTAACGACCGCCAGCGCAGTGTCTTATCCACTCAGCTACGTCCTCATGTCATGACATGGGTCAATCCGATTATTGGTTGGCCACACCACCTCGTTTGTTATACCTTGGTCATACCTCTTCCTGGCCGCACCTACGTTAACCCATTCAGTCCCAACGCCCTACAGCAGCAGATGGATCGACCATGATAATTCAAGGGTAGTGCCAGATGAGCTTGGCGCCTGAAGGCGCCAAGCTCATCTGGCACAACCCTTGAATTATCATGGTCAATCCATCTCCTGCAACTGGTTCATAGTCGTTGGGTAGCACCTTCAAATTTAGGAGAAAAAAATGCGTCCGTGGGGTTAAATGGGTTAAAGTTTACTAAAGCCATACCTTCCACAGTCTCAGCTGTCGAATTCTTCAGCTGAACCCTTCTTGCAGGCGCACAAATATAATTCTTCTCAGTGAAAAACACTGGAATAATTATGTCACGTTTATGGTTGCCTCGGGCATGTGTATGATAGCTATGATTGGTATGTATCAGTCATGTCACCACGTCACAATTCCCTCCTGACCAACCCGCAACATTTTATTTTAAGGTTAGTCCGTACCTCCCCCGAACACCCACTTGCGCAGGAACCGCAGGGAGGGGAGGGCGGGGGCTGTCGCCAGTTGCAGCAAACTTTTGCAAGCCAGAAATGCAGCCAGATTTTTGTGTGGGGCTATTGAAAATTACGTGCAATCCGACCCTGATCCCCCATTGAACAAGTAGGGAGGGAGGGGGGGGGGGCGGGCAGTGTGTCCCATGGCTTCCCAATGTTTCTGGACCAAAATTATTTTTGAATAAAAATATTTGGATTAAAAATATAAGTTAATTATATTTATTGTTATTTGAAGAACAAACTATTTTTGGAGAAGAAAATGTCATAAGATTTGGATTGATATTTATATTTATGTTTATTTTTACGAAGTCGGACTGTCACTACTCCCCCGCCCCCCGCCCCCCCCTTCCCCCACTACTCCCCACAAAGTTGTTTGATGATTTGTATTTGGACTGTTGTGTCCTTTCCCCCCCCCCCCCCTACAACCACCCCCCTTCACACACACACGCACACACACACACTCTCTCTCTCTTACACACACACACACACACACACACACACACACACACACGCACACACACACACGCACACGCACACGAACACACACACGCACGCACACGTACACACACGCACGCACACGCACACCCGAAACCCACCTTCTTGTTTGATTTTGTATGTCAGGCCCCCTCAATTAAATATACTGAAGAGCACTAAAGTGTTTCCGATGATTCCAAAAATGTCGCATTTCTTTTGCTCGCGAGTATAATATTTTCCCACGCCACTGAAACCTCCCTGCACGACTGGTGTGGCAGATGACGTAAGGCTTGGGGTGCGCACTAGTTGTCTCCCACGATTCGCTGCGCAGCAATGACTCGATTGGAACAATCAGTGCGCGCGGGATGTTGATCTATCGTGATCTATCGCATCCTCTTCAAACAAGACGACCACTCCTGCGCGTCCTGTTAACTCTTTACATTCTGAGGATCAAATTGTCATGTTTTAGACATCCTTTGAGGTCTATGTCACAGTTCTGGAGACAGATCGACCATGATAGTTTAAGGGTTGTGTCGGAATAGCTTGGCGCCTATAGGCGCCAAGCTATTCCGACACCACCCTTAAACTATCATGGTCCATCAACACCCTGCCGCAGGGGAGCTCGGCGGTTCGGTGGTAGAGCGTTCAACACTCATCCCAAAGGTATCAAGTTCGAATCCAGTTGGGGTCAAAATTTGCTCAGACCCTATTCGGTGTCCCGTCTTGGAAAGCACCTTCGTGGTGGACAAAAGACGTTAAGCCCTAAGCGTTTAACGTTTTCACATCCTGCCGCAGCATGTCAGAGGCTCAGTAAAGGGTTAAGAAACAGAAATGGTGGTCCTGTTTGAACAGCATCAGTGACTTCTGCGTCGAAATGACGCAACAATCTGGTACCGACCTCGCGGATCACAAACAATACAGTCATTTACAAAACACATTGAACTTTGGTTCCAAACAGCCACTACCCTTGAACGTCTAAGGTTGATCCATGCCTTGTTTTTAAATGTGTTTGTCGTGAATAAGTCGGCGTGTTTGTAATGCGTTAGCGAAGCATAAGTTAATGCATTCATAATGCGTTAACTGTGGATATGATAATGTATTCATTATGTGGCACCTTGGTACATGCTAATGTGTCTGTAATGGTTTAGCGGTGCACTAGTTAACATGATCATAATGTGTTTGCTGTAACTTACTTTTCTCCTCTGGTAAGTGTCACCGTTATTTCGGGCGGACGGTCGGGGGTTCTTTCTCCGGGTACTCCGGTTCTTCCACCCCCCACCCACCCACCCCCCACCACCCCACCCCCACACTTTGGTACCGGTTTCAGGCCACTTTACAACTTTCAAATACAAGCGATCTAAAATCTCTGTAACTTCAGTAGCTGAACTGGCCCTTCGTCTGTCTTGTACTGTGTTCGTCTTAAATGGCGTAAATCCGTGTCTGTTACGTGAGTATGCGTGTTGGGTTTCAGTTCTCGGCGCTTTGAGTCGGATTCGCCCAAACATTGAGAAAAAGCGCCTATATAATAACGGTATTATTATTATTAATATGTGTGTGATGTGTTTGTAACAGTGCGCTCGCAGTGATAATATGTTAACTGTAACATACGTGATGTACGTGTTTATAATGTGTTGCTGTGAATAGTTTCCATATAACACAACCCACGAATTAGTCAATGTAATATGTTAGCTGTGAATAAGTCAGTCTGTTTGCCAGGGTTACACCTGAAAAAGTGTTTCCATGCTTGACACTAACGAGCAAATATAAAAATGCGGACACAACTGTAATCCAACCCTTGTGTACTTTATTGGTCTGTGATCGGCATCAGAAGAAATAACGTCTTTAATCAATTCGAGTCCCAACACACCACAGCAAGACATGGATCGAGCATGATAGTTCAAGGGTGGCGCCAGAATAGCTTGGCGCCCATAGGCGCCAAGCTATTATGGCACCACCCTTGAACTATCATGCTCGATCTGCCTCTAGAATTGTACTACAGTCCTTTCAGAGGGCAACTTCAAAATTTGGGGATTTCGGTACTGGGGTAGAATGTGGTAATTATATTGAGAGTGTCAGCATCACAAGCATACTGATTGTCTCTCTTAGTTCGGTACGGCTGATCAGCAATAGTGAATAGAGGGAGACAACTAGGGTGCATCGCAGTCACACACATGCGCACGCACTCATGCACGCACGCACACACTCTCATCATCAGTGCAGACGGACAATTATTAGTCTAAAAAATAGACATATACAGTTTTATACGATCCTACTCTTTATGCATTAACTCATTCAACCCGACGGCCGTATTTCCCAAAATGTTGGAGGCGTCATCTAATGACTGTGCACCAGTTCCAGGAGGTGGATCGACCATGATAATTCAAGGGCAGTGCCAGATTAGCTTGGCGCCGACAGGCGCCAAGCTAATCTGGCACTACCCTTGAATTATCATGGTCGACCCATCTCCTGCTGTAGTGCGTCAGGGCTGAATGGGTTAAAATATTTTTTCTCACTTAACTCATTCTGTCAGCGACACACCACATGCCTATCGGCGCCAAGCTATTCTGCCACCACCCTTGAACTATCATGGTCGATCTGTCTCCTTCTTCTTCTCCGCCGTGAGATGGCCTTAGTCGCCTGCTCGGCGTTAAACCCAAATAACTAATCCTTCTTCTTCTTCTTCTTCTCGAACGCCGTCACACTTTGAGTTTGGATCTCAAAATGAAATCTGTGGTCTTCACAGGCCCGTACAGTTTCTCTTGTGACCACCAACACAGAAAAATCATCAGCCACACTCTTCTCTATCTCCAACAAAGCAAAGGCTGGCAACCTAACACTGGGCAACACCCCGCTGCGGTATGAATACCAACAGACATACCTGGGAGTCACCCTTGACAAGAGGCTGACGTGGAAGCCGCACATCTGGAACGCAGAAGCGAAAGTTATAAGAAAGCTGAACATCATGAGGAAGCTGGCTGGAACACAATGGGGAGCCAATGAAAAGATCCTCAAAAATGTATATCAAGGCACAGTGAGATCTGTCTCCTGAATTGTAATGCAGTCCTCCGAGGATAACTCCGAAATGTGGGTATTTCGTACCTCGGGCACAATGAGTTAATACACGTACCGTACTCTTTGTGTTACTCTGTGCGTGTTACATTTTAACTAAATACGTGTATTAAACTTTCGGATTGTTACTACAGTTCGAGTTGTTCTTTAGACACGCCATATACTTCTAAATACTTGTATATTTTACATCTATTTTATTTTTTAATTTACTGTTGTTGTTGTTGATGATGATGAGTATGTTTCTGTGTTAGGCCATTGTCCTATTCATTTTCAGAATAACAAACACAGTGCTCCTATTTTACTTCTTTTTTTTTTGACAATGGCCAAGCACTGTTTGTCTTTTAATAGTAGTTAGTTACTTGTGTTTAACGTCGAGAAAACTACTAAGACCATCTCACAGAGAGGCCGGCAACACCACTGAATTATCATTCACATTTTCACCATTTCCTCTTGTAGAGAGTCCGTAGAGTGAGAGAAAAAAAAAAACCACTTTTGATCATTTTCTCTTGCAGTGATACGCAGAGCTCACTAGAGTAACCGCCGAGACACCAGTCAATCGATGTTAACCGCTTCACTGCCCAGAAAAAAAGTGAACACAGTCTGCAAGAGGTATAGATCCTCATGAGCTCCCGCAATTGCGGGGGCTCATGAGGATCTATGCCTCTTGCTGAAACCACTTTGAATCTATGTTCCTTGGACGACTGGGGCATTCTGGCGTTGAACTAACAAAGATTTCAAAAAGAACAATATCTAAAATCACTCAAATGCCTTTGCAGTGAACAGCACAAACGCTTTTACGTGAAATAGCAAGACATGCTGTTACAGAGAACAGCAAGAAATACTCTTGCAGCGAACAACAAGAAATACTTTTACAATGAACAGAAGAAAAAAAAACCTGTTAGTTTAACTCATTCAGCCCGACGCACGTATTTCCCAAATTTTGAAGGCGTCATCTAACGACTATGTACCTGTTATAGGAGATGGATCGACCATGATAATTCAAGGGTAGTGCCAGATTATCATGGTCGACCCATCTCCTGCTGTAGTGCGTCAGGGCTGAATGGGTTAAAGACAAATGTGAAAACGCATATCTCTAAAGCAGCCTGTGGACTGAAATAGGCCACCCGTACCTTTTGCCTGAGAACTTCCAACACAGACCTACTCGGGGAGTACGCCAGAAGTGCACTTCTATTCAAATGAGATGCTATGCCACAAGTGCACTTCTATTCAAATGAGATGCATAGCATAGCATCTCATTTGAAAGAAGTGTACTTGTGGAGTCCTCCCGGACTGGGTCTATCTGGGGAGCGGGGCTGCAAATGGTACGGGGGGAGATTAATGACGCTAGGATGCTAGGGTTGTGACGACTAGTTGCGTTGTGTGGCGTACGTGGTAGCGTAGCCGCTGTTGATGCTGCCAGATGGCGTGGAAGTCTGCAACAAATAAACAGCGAAATGTTCCGGTGTAGCGCGCGCGCTGTGCACGCACGAAATTCATCATGGCAGCAAAACTCTACAGCGGTCTATCGTCCTTTCTAAGCGTGCTTCTTTCTTTATTGGGATTTCTTTGCGTTTTACACGCTTGGCAGTCACCATTTTTGGTCTGGATTTCGTAAGGAATATTAATAGCCAAGGGATCTAACTGCTTTTTGACAGTTTCTCAAGCGTTGCGTGATTCCCCTTAGGTTGATAACAATGAAATGACGTCATATCAGGCGGCAACAATGACATCCTTAACCCTCTTAGCCGCAAGGTCCCATTTCTCAAATTTTGGAGGTGTTAGCCTAATGACAATGTACCAGTTGCAGGAGATGGATTGACCATGATAATTCAAGGGTAGTGCCAGATTAGCTTGGCGTCTTTAGGCGCCAAGCTAATCTGGCACTAAGAAAAGAAAAGGGGAGACTGCCAGTGCTAATATTTTAGGAAGGTTACAAAGTAAAGTAGATTATAGCACTGTCAGGGGAGAGAAATGTGCATGATCGACCAGTGATCATAGATCTACTGTGGCCAAAGCACAAAAAAAAAAAAAAAAAAGAGATAGGAAAGAGAGGGGGCGCTAAAAAAGTGACTGAAAGCAATGCATATGGAAGCCCCCCCGAAGGGGGGCGTATCACATATCCCACTGTTCCAGCCACTCAGTGCATGGAAATTTAAATCTAGGTCCCCCCGAGGGGGGTCCAGATATTTAGCCGGTGTGGACAGCTGTTTCGGTCTTGGCGACCTCCTCAGCACACCATCGGCGATACTGGAGGAGGCAGGAATTTCTGCCTACCTGCAAAGACAACCACATTTTACTGTGGTGTCTGCAAGGGCATACATTCCATGCCACCACCTAGAGCCAAATTTCCATGCACCCTAAAAGAGAACCTACCAAAAGGGGGGAAGGGGTTGCAGTCGATATTGTAGTAGTAAATGAAAAGAAAAGGGGAGACTGCCAGTGCTAATATTTTAGGAAGGTTACAAAGTAAAGTAGATTATAGCACTGTCAGATTTAAATTTCCATGCACTGAGTGGCTGGAACAGTGGGATATGTGATACGCCCCCACATTTGTGCTTTGGCCACAGTAGATCTATGATCACTGGTCGATCATGCACATTTCTCTCCCCTGACAGTGCTATAATCTACTTTACTTTGTAACCTTTTTTATTTTATTTTTTATACCTAAGTATTTTGATGTTCGGCGTGAACGTCTGTGTTTGACTGCTTTGGCACCGTGATATTGCAGTGTGAACAGTAGTACACAAGTGACGTGTTTAATTACTATTATTATTTGTTGTTGTTGTTGTAATCTTCTTGTTCAAGTAATCAAAACACCCACCAGCCATATTGTGTACGTTCGTACGAAGTGGACAGAAAAACGGTGATCGTTTACAGTGTTAGACATCTCGATTTCTTCTCGCCCGCTGCCATCAGCTTAGTCTGAGCGATGCCAGTGGGCCACCTCACCATCTGCCTCGTGGGCGCCGGACTCATGACCGCTGAGCCTCTCTCTCATGACGTCCTAAAGCCGCCTCCCGTGAACAGGGCCCCCGAGCTGAAACAACGGTTTGACAAGAAGCTCTTCAAAAACCCGACCCGCATCCGGAACAAAACGCCGAAACGAAACTGTTCCACGCACAATGAGTGCCGGAGACGGGGACAGATGAACCAGCGAATACACAAACTGTAGTTGACGACTGCTCCTGTCGTTTATCACACGCATAACAAACGTGTTAACCCTTTGACTGCTGCTTACGATACCGTTCGATGCAAAAGACGCGTAACAAAGCGACGACGCGTCTTTCCCACCGAACGTTATCGTCAGTAGCAGTCTAGAAGTTAACCCTAGTTTGCGTGTCGGTAGCGGTTTTAGTCGCGATGATTCCTGTAGGAATCATCGCGACTAAAACCGCTACCGACACGCAAAGGTTTACACGCTGGTTTAAACGCTTGGCGGTCACGTTTTTTGGGTCCTAACGGCAGCACGCTGCAAAGGAAAATGGGGAACAAAACGGCGGGAAAAAAACCCTCAACAAAACAAAACAAAACATCTGTGTTCCATTTTCTTCTTTTTTTATTGCAACATTTTGTCAGGATTTTCTGTGAAACAATACGTAGTTTTATGTGTTGCATTACCAAAACTAAAGGCCATGCAAGTGCCGGTAAATGGACTAAGGGAAGTCGCTCATCTCTGGACAAACAAACGGATCCCCTTTACCACTAAAGGGTCAGGGCATCTAACTGTGTGTTTGTCCAGCGCTGAACGACTTTCCTTGGTATAGGCAGCTAGTTTGATGCATTGCAGTTTATTGTCTCGTTAACCCTCCCGCGCATGCCCGATCACCAAAACTGTTCACGGTTGTATCGGCAGCATGCACGAGAAGGTTAACACGTGGGCTGATCAGTGATTTTTGAATCTTACGGTGCAGGTCTAGTCAGTACCGACAGGTGCAAAATCTCAGAGCAGCGAACGATGTGAATGGCTCAAAGAAATGATGTAACGCGTGATGTGCATACAAACTCAGCTATTGCTCGGGGTTCACAATCTCTCAATTAACCCCTTCACTGCCGAGAATATGTGAACAGGCTTCATAGGCAAGAGACGTAGGGGTTAAATTCATTGTTGCATTGCTCATCAACGTGAGGGTGGGTGGGTGGGGGAGGGGGGGGGGGAGGAAAAGACTGACCTGGAGCACTTAGCCGATGTTCTGCGGTCACGGGCCATCTTAGTATTTGTCTTCGCTGTTGATGTATATGGTATGCATGTTGACCAAAGAAGTACCCAACGGAGAAAGAAACACGCTTAGAAAAGACGGGTACAACACAATTTATTAATATTTCGGGTAAATACCCTTTGTCAAAATAGACAAACAAACAAACAGAGAGATTAGCCGCTACTTATCTTCATTAGCAGAAGGAATGTGGCAACTGAACAGTTCACATTCAGTTGCCACATTCCTTCTGCTAATGAAGATAAGTAGCGGCTAATCTCTATGTTTGTTTGTTTGTTTGTCTATTTTGACAAAGGGTATTTACCCGAAATATTAATAAATTGTGTTGTACCCGTCTTTTCTAAGCGTGTTTCTTTCTCCGTTGGGTACTTCTTTGCATATTACACGCTTGGCAGTCACCTTTTTGGTCTGGATTGCATAATTATGTTGACCAAAGGCTAATTTTCATTTTACGTGTAACGTTTAGATGGATAATAGAGTTTTTCATTTCAATGCAATATTATTGTGCCCGGGGTACGAAATACCCCATATTTTGGAGTTATCCTCTAAGGACTGCATTACAGTTCAGGAGACAGTTCGACCATGATAGTTCAAGGGTGGTGGTAGAATAGCTTGGCGCCTATAGGCGCCAAGCTAGTCTGCCACCACCCTTGAACTATCATGGTTGAGCCATATCTTGCTGTGGTGTGTCGCGGACAGAATGAGTTATATATAATATGGCCATTTTCTGCTGACAAATTGTCTTATTTGTATGACAGTGAGACTTTGCTGTGTGGACTACTTGTAAGAGACAGAGAGCGCTGTCACACGAGCGATTTTGACTGAGTCAACGGGCAATTATCTCGGTTTAAACTGATCACACTGGGGCTAAAAGGTGACGCTGGCCAGAGTAGAGCGTGTTTGCTAACCCGAACTAAGTAGCGGGTCACCCGCAGTTTCGGGTGGCTAGCAAACTCGGGATAGGTTGGAAGAGTATACTACATTAAAGATCAATAACATTGAAACTGACAACGAGGCTCAGACTAACTGAGCAGTGTGTCATTTGAAGGGGAAAAAACCCAATGGAATATGAGATTAAAAGTCCTGCTTCTTATTATTATTCTTCCGGTTATCAGAAGACACATACCGCCTGGTGCGTTTGGCTGAATTAATTGATAATAATAATAATAATAATAATTACGGTATTTATAATGCGCTTATCTTATAATAATTATAACTCTAAGCGCGCACTCACAACTCGCACACGCATGCGCACGCTTTAGACAATGACTCACGTACCACAAATAGTGAAAATACATTACGACGGTCAGCCTGGGGTGGGGAGTGTGGTGATGTAGTGCTAGAACTGTTGAAAGAGGTGAGTTTTGAGGGCGGACTGGAAGGAGGAGAGAGAGAGTGTTTCTGACGGAGAGAGAGTGGAAGAGTGTTCCAGGTGGTTGGACCGTATACTGAGAAGGAGCGGGGGCCGAAAGTGCTGAGTTTGGTGCGGGGGATGAGGAGGCGGAGAGGGTCGGAGGCGGAGCGGAGGGAGCGGGAAGGAGTGTAGGGGTGAAGTAAGTTGGAGAGATAGGTAGGAGCGTAGTTGTTCAGGGATTTGTAGCCGAGAGACAGAATCTTGTATTGGATGCGTTGGGGGATGGGGAGCCAGTGAAGGAGTTTGAGCAGGGGAGTGATGTGGTCGGAGTTTTTCTTTTTGAGGACGAGGCGGGCAGCATTGTTCTGGACGCGCTGGAGAGTGAGAGTGGTGGAGTGAGGAAGGCCGGAAAGGAGAGAGTTGCAGTAGTCGATGCGAGATAAGATGAGAGAGACAGCGAGGTTGGTGGCAGCTTCGGTAGTGAGGTATTTTCTGATCTGACTGATACGGCGGAGGTGATCAAAGAGTTTGAAAGCCTCGTTCTGAATAGTCTTTCAAATCCAAATTTGAATAGGTGATTCTCAGAACCAGTTCAATGTCAATTTTTACACGAAAAATACGTGATATCTCGGTCTATTGAAATGTCGTGCAAGCAGTATTGAGGAGAGGTAGGTGGGGGTGGATGGTGTGTGTGTGTGTGTGTGTGTGTGTGTGTGTGTGTGTGTGTGTGTGTGTGTGTGTGTGTGTGTGTGTGTGTGTGTGTGTATCCAATGTTTGTGTCGGTGTCTGGGGAGGGGTAAGGAAGGGGGAAGAAGACAGAAAGCTTGTGCCCTCGACCCCAGACCCGCCCCTCTTTCCTCCCTCTTCATCTGCACGTATCCAGTTGTACACTCCACTCTCTCCTACTAAAATGTATCTCACGATCCGCCGGCCAAACAGTGTAAAAAAATCACGAGCTGAACAAAGCCAAAACAGTTACAATACAAAATGTGTGGAGATTCAGTCCTGTGCCATCTCCCTAACTACTGTATCGGGACAAGTCACTAACCCACCTCCGTTGGTGTGATAGCTGGCCCGCAACAATTTAACTCTGGTAATGTTTGCAGGTCGTGTGATCACACAAACCTTGGTCCGGCTTAACTCATTCTACCCCAAGACCGAAATCCCCAAATTTTGAAGTCGTCCTCTGAAGACTGCGTTGCAGTGCAGGACACAGATCGACCATGATAGTTCAAAGGTGATGCCAGAATAGCTTGGCGCCCATAGGCGCCAAGCTATTCTGGCATCACCCTTGAACTATCATGGTCGATCTTTATCTTGCTGTGGTGTGTCTGGGGTAGAATGAGTTAAGTTTGTTCTGTTTGTCATGTATTTTAGCCCGGAAGTTTAGGTCGTGTGATCACTTGGAATCGAGTTAACTTTGGCCACAAGGCCTATCCCGGGTTTACCGTCTGACGGGCTTTAAAGATACATAGACAGAAACACAATAGGTTACTTATTATATTGAGACAAGAGATGCTTCTTAAAAGACAAGTAACCCATCGTATTTCTGTCTGACTGTCTATACCTGTGTCTATGTGAAATAATTTTAGTCCAAAATTTAATCAAATGTGCTGCAAGTGTCTTTTCTAAGCGTGTTTCGTTTTTGTTGTTCCTTCTTTTTTTTACCCCCCCCCCCCCCACACACACTTTGTTGTGAATTTCTTGTACAATTAGGTAATACGTTTCGTCATTTGAAGAGAAATGAATGTTTAATAAAGACTTGAGAGTTATCATCTGAGCGTTTGATTTGTTGGCAAGTGTGCATTTGTGTGTGTTTGCGCTCGCGTGTGTGCGACGCTCGTGTGTGTGTAGGCCTGCATGTATGTGTGTGCTGGTCTGTAATTTTGGACCTTCCAGCCGTAAGGTCCAAAATCACAGACCAGCACAGATCTGGAGCTGGAAGTTGTGCAAGCCTGTGTCTGTGTATATGAAGATACGCTCAGTGTACTATAAAACCGAGGCGTAACAAACTAATCGTGTATCCCGAAAAACCCCACGCTTTCGCGTCACGAAGAGAATAAAACCCGCTCCTAAGTTGTTGTTAGACGAAAACTTGTGTACTGCATGTAAATTAGGGTTGACAGTGATGGAAAAATCATGAATAATCATCTTTACACAGAGGTGCCCGGCAAGTGCGCGTTGATGTAGTATATTATATTGGGGTTGTAAGATGATTTTCTGTGTGTGTGTGTGTGTGTGTGTGTGTGTGTGTGTGTGTGTGTGTGTGTGTGTGTGTGTGTGTGTGTGAGGGGGGAGGGGGGGTACAGAAAGATGTGTGCGTGTGTGTGTATGACGGTGTGTGTGTGGGGTGGGGGGGATCACGACAGTCAGAAAATGATACAGAAAGATGTGTGTGTGTGTGTGTGGGGGGGGGGGGGGGGGGAGAGATCGCGACATTCAGAAAATGTTACAGAAAGATGTGTGTGCGTGTGTGTGTGGTGGGGGGGGGGGGGGAGATCGCGACATTCAGAAAATGATACAGAAGATGTGTGTGCGTGTGTGTGGGTGTGTGGGGTGGGGGGGGGGGGGGGGGGGAGAGATCGCGACATTCAGAAAATGATACAGAAAATGATTTGTTTTCTCCAAACATTTTTTTCTCCAGAAATATTAATTCGTATTAACCCTTTCACTGTCTAGCGACGGTGAAGACGGTCCAACTGCGAGAGAGATGGATCGTGATGATCCCCCTGCCCACCCCCTTTCACCCCCTCCCCACCCCTCTACCCCCACCCCCATACACACACCCACACCACAGTTGCAGGGGGGTCATGAGGATCTCTGCCGCTTGCTGACACCACTTTGCATCCATGTTACTTGGACCGTTGGGCTCTTCGGCGTTACTCATTCTACCCCTGACACACACCACAGCAAAATACGGATCGACCATGACGGTTCAAGGGTGATGCTAGAATAGCTTGGCGCCTAAGGGCGGCCATGCTATTCTAGCATCACCCTTGAACCGTCAGGAACGATCTGTGTCCTGCACTGCAATTCAGTCTCCAGAGGACAACGGCAAAATTTAGGGATTTAACTCATTCAGCCCGACGGCCGTATTTTCCCAAATTTTGGAGGCGTCATCTAATGACTATGCACCAGTTGCAGGAGATGGATCGACCATGATAATTCAAGGGCAGTGCCAGATTAGCTTGGCGTCGACAGGCGCCAAGCTAATCTGGCACTTCCCTTGCATTATCATGACA
>BTPG01000002.1:139283033-139293033 GCA_036245525.1 Semisulcospira habei | reverse complement strand
GAAGCCCCCCCGAAGGGGGGCGTATCACATATCCCACTGTTCCAGCCACTCAGTGCATGGAAATTTAAATCTAGGTCCCCCCGAGGGGGGTCCAGATATTTAGCCGGTGTGGACAGCTGTTTCGGTCTTGGCGACCTCCTCAGCACACCATCGGCGATACTGGAGGAGGCAGGAATTTCTGCCTACCTGCAAAGACAACCACATTTTACTGTGGTGTCTGCAAGGGCATACATTCCATGCCACCACCTAGAGCCAAATTTCCATGCACCCTAAAAGAGAACCTACCAAAAGGGGGGGAAGGGGTTGCAGTCGATATTGTAGTAGTAAATGAAAAGAAAAGGGGAGACTGCCAGTGCTAATATTTTAGGAAGGTTACAAAGTAAAGTAGATTATAGCACTGTCAGGGGAGAGAAATGTGCATGATCGACCAGTGATCATAGATCTACTGTGGCCAAAGCACAAAAAAAAAAAAAAAAAAAAAAAAAGAGATAGGAAAGAGAGGGGGCGCTAAAAAAGTGATAGGTTCTCTTTTAGGGTGCATGGAAATTTGGCTCTAGGTGGTGGCATGGAATGTATGCCCTTGCAGACACCACAGTAAAATGTGGTTGTCTTTGCAGGTAGGCAGAAATTCCTGCCTCCTCCAGTATCGCCGATGGTGTGCTGAGGAGGTCGCCAAGACCGAAACAGCTGTCCACACCGGCTAAATATCTGGACCCCCCTCGGGGGGACCTAGATTTAAATTTCCATGCACTGAGTGGCTGGAACAGTGGGATATGTGATACGCCCCCCTTCGGGGGGGCTTCCATATGCATTGCTTTCAGTCACTTTTTTAGCGCCCCCTCTCTTTCCTGACAAATTAGTAGTTCGCTGCTTTACAACTACTTTTTAAAAATATGTAGTTTGGATCGTTACAAACTACTCCAAATAGTAGCGAAACTACAAAATGTAGTCGCTACTCTCGCTACTTGCCCATCCTTGCTTGTCACTAACTATACGAAAAGTAGCATAAGAGAGCCGAATATACTATTACTTCTGAAGTAAATATTTATGGAGGCGATCGTTGAAGACGCTAATCTTACAAATTGATTTCAGGTGTGGAGGTAAAATATTCCACGCTTTAGCGCCTGAAAAGGACAGGCTGGTTTTACAGTTGTCTAATCTAATTTTTGGAAGGTGGATCGAGCTATTTCTCGTGTTTTTCCTATTATTGTCGGGAAATAGAGTTTTTAGATAGGGTGGGGCTTTTCCGTGCATGGTCTTGTGCAGTAGAACACAGCGACTAAATTCAAACTGTTTTTTCAATGTTAGTAACTTGAGAGATTTTAATTTTTCGTCAGTCGAAGTAGGACCGGGACGTATTAATTTAATGCCCCGACAATACAAGGAATTAACTTTTTTCATGTGAACTTCGCTGCATCCATCCCAGACGGTAGAACTGTAGTCACAATGCGTTTTGATATGCGCATGGAAAAAGAGTTTACGGATATCGGTATTAACTATATGGCGTAGTTTTGATAACAGGAACAGATTTTTGGAGATTGTTTTGCATATAGAGTCAGTATGCGGCTCCCAACTTAATTGGTTGTCAATTATAACGCCTAATAAGCGATGCCTAGTTACTTGTTCTACAGGCTGGCTATCTAAGGAGAGTGTTAAAGGTGGTAGGCCATGCTGGTGTTTCTGACGTGTAGTATCTAACATGCTCTTTGTCTTTGGAATACTAATAATCATGTGATTATCACTGCACCAGCCTGCTACTTCATCAAGACTTTTTGGAGTACCTTATTAATGGTTGCGATATCTTTATCAGATGTGTGTACGGTCGTGTCATCTGCGAACAGATCGCAGTTTGCGTCTAAATGAGATATGCACAGTGGCAGATCATTTATAAATAGATTAAATAATAAGGGCCCAAGAATAGACCCCTGTGGAACACCGCAAGTTACTAACCCGTCAGAGGAATATTTGCCATTTAGCAGTACTTTCTGCGTTCTATCCCTAAGATAGGAAGATATAAAAAAGACAGTATTTGAGTCAATGTGATAGAATGGTAGTTGTTTTATTAGGATAGAGTGGTTGACAAGATCAAAATCTTTTTTTCAGGTCAAGAAAGATTGTACCTGATACTTTACTGTCATTTATGGCAGAGAAACATTTATCAGGTAAATGGTTGAGGGCAGTTTGGCACGAATATAGAGGTCGAAATCCTGATTGTGCTGCAGTTATCAGATGGTTTTGCTCCAGAAAGTTTAGAAAATGAGTATGGATATGTTTTTCGAGTGGTTTTGAAATACAGGATAATATGGAAATGGGTCTGTACTCGCTTAGGTTGCATAAATCTGCTTTTAGGAAGAGTGATTACCTTAGCTTTTTTTTTTTAGCTCGTCGGGAAAAACGTTATGTCTGATCGATAAATTATAAATAAAGGTCAGAGATTCGACGACGTAGGGCAGAGATAGTTTTAAAATTTGACTACTAATACCTTCTGGACCGCAAGACGATTTGTTATTTAAACTGGAAATAGATTTGCCTACATCTAGGACAGTTATAAGCGGTACTATAAATGGGCCGCAGGCTCTCTGTTGACTATGGTGACGCAGTTGATGAGAGCAAGTGTGGTTAACAGGGTTAATAATAATAATAATAATAACGGTATTTATAATGCGCTTATCTTATAATAATTATAACTCTAAGCGCGCACTCACAACTCGCACACGCATGCGCACGCTTTAGACAATGACTCACGTACCACAAATAGTGAAAAATACATTACGACGGTCAGCTTGGGGTGGGGAGTGTGAAGATGTAGTGCTAGAACTGTTGAAAGAGGTGAGTTTTGAGGGCAGACTGGAAGGAGGAGAGAGAGTGTTTCTGACGGAGAGAGAGTGGGAGAGTGTTCCAGGTGGTTGGACCGTATACTGAGAAGGAGCGGGGGCCGAAATTGCTGAGTTTGGTGCGGGGGATGAGGAGGCGGAGAGGGTCGGAGGCGGAGCGGAGGGAGCGGGAAGGAGTGTAGGGGTGAAGTAAGTTGGAGAGATAAGTAGAAGCGTAGTTGTTCAGGGATTTGTAGCAGAGAGACAGAATCTTGTATTGGATGCGTTGGGGGATGGGGAGCCAGTGAAGGAGCTTGAGCAGGGGAGTGATGTGGTCGGATTTTTTCTTTCTGAGGACGAGGCGGGCAGCATTGTTCTGGACGCGCTGGAGAGTGAGAGTGGTGGAGTGAGGAAGGTCGGAAAGGAGAGAGTTGCAGTAGTCGATGCGAGATAAGATGAGAGAGACAGCGAGTTTGGCGGCAGCTTCAGTAGTGAGGTATTTTCTGATCTGACTGATGCGGCGGAGGTGGAAATAACATGCCTGGGCCGTGGCGGAGACGAAGCTGGTCATGGAAAGAGGGAATCGAGGATAACGCCAAGGTTCTTGAGGGAGGGCGATGGGGGTGCTGTCGAGTTGAAGGTGGAGAGAGGGAGGGAGCTGGGAAAGTTTCTGGCGAGTGCCTACCAGCATGGCTTCCGTTTTGTCGTCGTTCAGTTTGAGCTTGTTTGCTGTCATCCAGTTTTTCACGTCTTCATAGCAGTCAGCCGTGCGAGTCAGTAGTGTCTGAGTGTTGTCGAGTTTGTATTTGTCTAGTAGTTGTGAGTCGTCAGCGTAGAGGTGGTGGTGTATGTGGTGAGACTGGATGATTTTGGACAGGGGAGAGGTGTAGAGTGTGAAAAGGACCGGGCCCAGGTCGGACCCCTGTGGAACGCCGCAGGAGAGCCTGACTGGGTTGGAGGAGACGCCGTCGATGGTGACGGACTGCTGTCTGTTGGAGAGGTAGGAGAGAAACCAGGAGTGAGCAGAGTCAGTGATGCCAAAGGAGTGGTGAAGGCGGTGGAGGAGGATAGAGTGGTCTATAGTGTCGAAGGCGGCAGAGAGATCGAGTAGCGTGAGAAGGGAGATGTTGCCCGAGTGAGTGGAGAGAAGCAGATCGTTTAGGATATGTAGAAGGGCTGTTTCAGTGCTGTGATGTTTGCGATAGGCAGACTGGAAGGGACTGAGGAGGTTGTTGTCGGCGAGGTGGAGGTTGAGTTGGTTGAGGACAACCTTCTCAAGAAGCTTGGACAGGAAAGAGAGATTGGAGACTGGAGGGTAGTTCTTGAGTTCGTTTGGGTCGAGGTTGTGTTTTTTGAGGAGAGTACTGACGATGGCAGACTTGAAGATATCGGGGACAGAGCCATTCTCTAGAGATGTGTTGATGATGTCGCTAATGAAGGGCAAAAGTTTTGGGAGGCCGTCCCGGTAGAGAGAAGCTGGGAGGGGGTCTAGTTTGCAGGTTTTGAAAGGCATGGACTTTATCGTCTTGAGGACTTCATCCTGAGAGACGGGGCGGAAGGACGAGAGGGGAGTGCCGGAAAAGGGGGGGGGGGGGTCAGGAAGGCAAGGCGGAGAAGGCAGAGTGTTGAGTGTGTTGCGCAGAGTTTGGATTTTGTCGGAGAAATAGGAGGAGAAAGCGGACGGAAATTATTCTTTGCTGTGTGTGTTGGGAAGAGGAGAGTCTTTAGAAGTGTCTAGGAGTGTGTTCATGGTAGCGTAGAGGGTTTTGGAAGAAGTGGATTCCAGGATTTTGTTTTGAAGGTGTTTACGTTTGGAGTCGGAGATCATTCTGCAGACTTTGGATCTGGTGGTTTGGAAGATCTCTCTGTGAACGGTGAGGTCAGATGAGCGCCAGCGGCGTTCCGCTTGTCGACGCTCGCGCTTGGCCTCAGCTATGTCGTCAGTAAGCCAGGGGGAGGGGAGTCGGCTGGGTATGGAGCAGGTGGTGACAGGGGCATGGGTGTCTAGAAGTTTTCGAAGGGAGGACTCGAAATGGGATGCAAGATCGGGAGAGGGGGTGGGGTCCAAGAGAAGGTCGACAGCTTCGTCGAAGAAGTTCTCTCGGTTGACAGATTTTAGTTTGCGACGAGAGACAAAGAGCTTGGGTTTTTTCGGGGGAGGTAGGTTGAGGGCGACGAGAATAGCGAGGTGGTTGGAGGGAAGCACAGAAGAGGTGTCAGAGTCGAGGAAGAGTTGATCGGAGGTGCGGGTGATGATCTAGTCGAGGATGTGGCCGAGTCGGTGGGTGGGTTTAGTGATGTGTTGTGTAAGATTGTGGTTTGAAAGTGACGTGCAAAGGCGTTTTGTGTCAGGGTGGTCGGGTTTGTCGAAGTGGAAGTTAAAGTCGCCAAGAAGGATGTGTTTTCCGGGTCGTGTGCTGTAGTGGTCGAGGAGGAGGTCGAACTCCGTGAGGAACATGGAGTTTGTGAGTTTGTTTTGAGAGCTTGGAGGGGGGCGATAGATACATGAGAAGATGAGGGACTGGCCAGGGAGTGTTGCTACGGCCTCGACAGATTCAAAGGAGGGATGAGCAAAAGGGAGAAACTGAGAGAAGGAGAGGTGAGCAGAAAGACAGTCCCTGTAGATGATGGCAATGCCACCCCCTCTGGAAGCACGCGGGAAGGAGGCCAGGCGGTAGCCACTCGGAGTGACGCTGGCGATGATGGGTTCGTCGCCAGCTGAGCGGAGCCACGTTTCGGTGATCACGACAACATCTAGGTCATTGTCTAGAATGAAATCTGAAATCACGTCGGCTCTGCCATCATTGCAGACAGACTGTGCATTGAACAGACACAGTTTTAGGTTGGATGAGCCAGAAGAGGAAGAGAGAGAAGAAACGGACGAAGAAGAGGACGAAGGAAGAGGAGGGTGGGGAGGGGGAAAGAGGATGGACGGGTGGGGGAGGGGGGAGGAGGAGAGAGGGGAGGAGGAAAAGACGGGGAAGAAGAACCGGGCAAGAAAAAGGATGCGAGAGGAGGGTGAGGGGGGGAGAGAGGAGGAGGAGGAAGGGGAGTAGGAAAAGCTGAGGTAGAGGGAGGGGGAGGGCGAAGAGGACGAGAAAGGAGGGAGAGGGGACGAGGAGAAAAAAGCAGGCGAAGGAGGAGGGGGTGAGGGGAGGAAGGGGGAGGAGGGTGGGGGAGGGGGCGGCCGAGGAGAGCGGTAGATGAGCAAGAGAGGAAAAGAAATGGGAGAAGAAGGAAGGGAGGTGGAGAAATCGAGGAGGCGGGGGGAGGTGGAAGGGCAAACAAGATGGCGAGGGTTAGGTGTATTTGACTTCGCCAGAGTTTGAGCAACAGTTATGGCGTTGAACGCATCTGCAGTAAGATCGGGCGGAATATTAGGCGATCGTTTACTGTTACCTTTGATGAAATTGTTTATTACATGCCAGACTGAACGACATGGTTTCGCTGCTTCTTGTATTCAGTAAATTTCTTGTCTCGTTTTAATTCATCAGTACTTCTATTGCTTGTTTTATCTCACCAGAGAGCCATTTTTGGCATAACAGGATATTTGACGCGTTTGATGCGCTTAGGCGCGTGTCTATCCAGAACGGCGAGAAACAACTCAGGGCATCGTTTGGGTTTATGCAGTTTTGTATATCATAAAATGGTACTAAAGATAGGTCATATAAAAAAGCAGTTTGGTCGAATTTTTTAAAACATCTATGCATTATGGTGGTGTGTCCTTTGATTGACTGTTTAGCTAACCTAACAGACAACGTAAAACAAACAGGAAAGTGATCACTAATGGAAGGAAGTATTAGGTACGCTAACATTTTTTACAACGCTGACATTTGTGGTATATACATGGTCTATCAGCGTTGAAGATGAGGAAGTAACTCTAGTAGGTGACTGGACAAGCTGTTTCAATCCTAAAAAATTCAACACAGATCTCCACGAAGTGTATCCTTGCTTTTGCAAGTCTATGTTGAAGTCTCCCGAGATATGTACATCACCTTTGGACTCCTGAACCACATCCATCATTAATACAAACTCGTCCGGCCAGGAGGCTGAGGCCGCTGGGTTTCTATATACAAAACCTATCAGAACAGGCGAGGACTTAGTCGTTTTAACTTCTAACCACATGCACTTTATATTAGGGTATTCTAAATAACAACGCCTCTTTACATAGTTGTTGATGGCATTGTGTACGTATACTGCTAGGCCAGTATGGCCGGGGGCAGATGCATTTCGCCTGAGAATGGAGTAATTGTATATAGCTATGGCATGGGCACTAATGTTAGCTGTTAGACGAGATTCCGTAAATCCAAAAATGTGAAATGGTGAGGACTGGTTTAGGAAAATAGTTATATCTGGTATTTTGTGACAAAGGTAATACACATTAAGATGACCGATATTAAAACAATGAATGCTGTTGCCACCTGTTGACATATTAAAAGGGAACGTATAGATAGTCAAGCAGAACAAAGCAAAAACAATAATAACAACTCACAAACCAGATATGTGAGGCTAGCGCTGGCAGAATTGTACACAAACCAAGGGGAATCATTCAGCGCTGGACAGACAAACGGTTAGATCCCCTACCCCCGCCTTTCAGGCACCCAATCGCCAGCCCACAGAGAAATACGCAGGTATAGAACAAGACGATCATCTACATCCCTAAAAAGGATGCATCAGGTCTCGCTTATAACCCATGTCTTTCTCCGGAACTTAGGAAGTAGGCAGGAGAGACATACATACACAAACACGAAGGTGCATTACTATATGTGGTCGGGTAAATACCCTGATTTCCGGAGTGCAATCACAGCAGACAACACGCGGTCAATACAATCCGTCACTCCTTTGTTTGGATTAGTTGTGTCGCCGACTGAGAAACCACTCGAGCGTTGAATTGTTTCAGCCTGCACGGACGCACTGGTTAGCTTTTCTCCAGAAAACAGGGATAAGCAAAGTTGTCAAGCAACGCAATGAAAGTCCACCGTGCTCTATGTTATAGTCCAGTCACAGGTTTGAAGATAGGTCCCTTTGGGTCCATGCAACACCATAGGTAGTTGTAATAGTTACCGTGTACGAAGAAAAAGTCACATTCGTGGTATAAATGAGACGTCATGCAACAGTCTGTGATAATAAGTTTATGCAAAAGTAAATCACCTTGTCAATCGAAAACTTCATAAAAGTCTATATGTCTGAAAGTCTATGTTTACTATAAAAATAAACAATGGATGACATCATCCTCCACTCCAAATATCAGATCAGTGCTGACATTGTGTCGAAGTGACTCTCACAACAGTTAATAGTAAATGTTATGAAGAGTCTCCGTGACACAATCTTGTATCGGCATGGTTTCATTTGCTAAATCATTGTTTCCATTGTGTCGCAGTGACTCACATAAAATCAAGCTTAGCTGATGTTATGAAGAGTCTATGTGACACAATTCTGTATCAATATAGTTTCATAACCTAAATCAGGGTTTCCATTGTGTCGCAGCGACTCACACAACACCAAGATTCATTAATGTTCGGAAGAGTCTCTGTGATACAATCTTGTATCAGCATAATTTGTATCAGTATAAAAAATGAAAAGAAAAGGGGAGACTGCCAGTGCTAATATTTTATGAAGGTTACAAAGTAAAGTAGGTAAAGCACTGTCAGGGGAGAGAAGTGTGCATGATCGACCAGTGATCATAGATCTACTTTGACCAAAGCACACCAAAAAAAAAAAAAAGAGATAGGAAAGAGGAGGTGCGCTAAGAAAGTGACTGGAAGCAATGCAAATGGAAGCCCCCCCCCCTCCCCCCCGAAGGGAGGCGTATCACAGATCTCACTGTTCCAGCCACTCAGTGCATGGAAATTTAAATCTAGGTCCCCCAAGGGGGGTCCAGATATTTAGCCGGTGTGGACAGCTGTTTGGTCTTGGCGACCTCTTCAGCACACCATCGGCACACCTTTTGGTAGGTTCTAATTAGGGTGCATGGAAGTTTAACTCTAGGTGGTGGCATGGAATGTATGCCCCTGCAGGCACCACAGTAAAATGCGGCTGTCATTGCAGGTAGGCAGAAATTCCTGCCTCCTCCAGTATTGCCGATGGTGTGCTGAAGAGGTCGCCAAGACCAAAACAGTTGTCCACACCCCCTTGGGGGACCTAGATTTAAATTTCCATGCACTTGGGGGGGGGGGGGGCTTCCACATGCATTGCTTCCAGTCACTTTCTTAGCGCACCCTCTCTTTCCTATCTCTTTTTTTGTGTGTGCTTTGGCCACAGTAGATCTATGATCACTGGTTGATCATGCACACTTCTCTCCCCTGACAGTGCTTTACCTACTTTATTTTGTAACCTTCCTTGTATCAGCATAGTTTGATATTCTAAATCATCGCATAGTATTGTGTCGCAGTGACACAAATAACGTTAAGTTTTGTTAATGTCTTTTAGAGTCTCTGTGACACAATCTTGTGAAATGTACTGTACTGTTTAATAAGTCGTTGCAGCATGCACTGTGTCGCAGCGACTCATATAACATTAAATATAGTTAATGTTATGAAGAGTCTCTGTGACACAATCTTGTATCGGCACTGTCTGACGAAATCGAGGTTTGAATTGTGTCGCACTGGCTGTACTTAACATGAAGATGCCACGAGGATTCACTGCAACATAATCATGTACAAACACAGGCAGTTCATCATATGCTTATGCACAGGGCCTGGATGAATAAATAAGCTGTGCGATTTGTCTCAAGACGTGGTCCGGGTGGTGAAAACTGTCAACACAAGCAGGGCCAGGACGACCCCAGGCGTTAGTAGAAGATGGTGGAGCCGGCGGGACTGCAAGACTTGGTCCCGTAGGACCTAAGGGCGGAAAGTCAATCGGCTGAAAGTTTGCTGGCTGATGTCCCACGAAAACCTGTTGGGGACACAGGTGGTGTGAAATTGCGTCACCCGGCTGTGGGCGGTACATTGCTGGCTGCTTCAGTTGACCTGATACGGCCTGGCCGTGGTGGACTGTCCCCTCATACCTGCCATGGTCGTGTCTCCAAGTCAGGTTGTGGCCACGCCCTTCTGACCTGTCAGAATGGCACGGCTGTAGACTGTTGTGGTCAGACTGGTCCTTGTAGATTGCCGCGCGACTTTGGTCGCGGTGAGGTGCAGAAGGCCGGTATTCACCATACCGTATGTTGAGGGCCATGCGTTTGG
>BTPG01000002.1:139198033-139275533 GCA_036245525.1 Semisulcospira habei | reverse complement strand
CGCTCAGTTTTTTCCCCGTCAGTTGAAAATGTTATTTTGTTCTTCGCTATCTGCTTGCGCTCCTTAGTCATCTCAGTGTTCTTGTATGCCTGCGAGTCATGGACCCTCACAGCAGACCTTGAAAGGAGGATACAAGCCACTGAAATAAGATGTTTTCGAAGGCTGCTTGGCATCTCATACAGAGATCACATCACAAACGATGAAGTGGGAAGCAGAATCAGGCAAGCCATCGGGCCCTATGAAGACTTATTAGCCATTGTGAGAAAACGCAAACTGAAGTGGTATGCGCATGTCACGCGTTCAGCAGGGCTTGCCAAAACAATCCTGCAAGGCACTGTGCAAGGAGGACGAAGGAGAGGAAGACAGAGGAAAAGATGGGAGGACAATATCTCAGATTGGACAGGACTGAAGCTGGGCGATACGCTGAGAATGGCAGAGAACAGAGAGGAATGGAGGGAGCTGGTTGCCAAGTCATCAGTGGTGCCCCAACGGTCGGCAAGACTACGGGATATAGACAGATAGATAGATAGATCTGCTTGTGTTGAATTTGCCACGCTTTTTTTCTTTCGCTCGCTTTTTTCTTTCGTTTTTTGTCTGCTTTCGAGCGTTAAGAGCTTTTCACAATGGAAGTAGCCGTGTTTTTCAAGCGGACTTGGATTGAACTGGACTGGCTTGGATTATTTATCTGAACGCTGAAAATAACCGACCAGGCACAAGAAAACTGTGCCGTGAAATTTACTGACTAAAACAAGGCAGACAGTTTGTTTGTGTACTCAAAACAAAAGGAATCCATTCTTGGAGCAAATTCACTATCGACAAAACTAGAACCCCTATGTTATTCTGTGTGGCTGGGCGGATCAAAGCGGCAACCGTCTGATCACACCTAAAAATCGAACTAGTTAATCGCGCGTGGCCGCCAATCTACTCTCGTCTGCTACCTTATCACCACAGTGCGCACAAGACGCGCAAAGAGAGCGGCATCTGGAATGTTCCGCTCCACTGCTGGATAGGGTCAAACGGCAGCCCCTGTCAAGGTGCTCGCACTGGGATAAACTTTTGGGATTTTACGCGTATCCGGAGGGGGCACGTCTCGAATGTGTTAAACGTTTCAAACATCGCTTATCGAGGATTGAAATGAAGTTGATCGCCATTCCGAGAGTTGAATTCAACTCCGTCTCTTTGTGGGTGAAGTTGATCGGACTGAAGGCACAGTTGCTGCTGAACGTGCTCGAGGCGTTGTCGTGTCTCTGGTATATAGTTTGTGGTGAGTGTAATATTGACGCTGACCCCATATTTTGGAGTACTCAAGTCTTGATTACAAAGTAAAGTAGGTAAGAGCACTGTCAGGGGAGAGGAATGTGCACGATCGACCAGTGATCATAGATCTACTGTGGCCAAAGCACAAAAAAAGAGATAGAAAAGAGGGGGTGCGCTAAGAAAATGACTGGAAGCAATGCATATGGAAGCCCCCACTAAGGGGGGGCGTATCACATATCCCACTGTTCCAGCCACTCAGTGCATTGAAATGCATTGCTTCCAGTCATTTTCTTAGCGCATCCCCTTTATCCTATCTCTTTTTTGTGTGTGTGTGTGCTCGGGCCACAGTAGATCTATGATCACTGGTCGATCATGCACACTTCTCTCCCCTGACAGTGCTCTTACATACTTTACTTCAGGGCCGGACCCAGGGGGGGGTTACCTGGGTTCCGGAACCCCCCCTCCCAACTAAAAAAAAAAAAAAAAAAAAAAAAAAAAAAAGAACAGTGAATTTTTTTTATGCAACGGGAGTTCCAAAGTTTTATTATTTTTTTATTGTTTTTAAAACATTGCAGTTTTTAGTCACTTTTGATCCAAGGCACAAAGAGTTATTTATAGACAATTCAACGGAAATCCATTTCAAGCGATCCGTTTAAACGTCCAAAACGTTTTCCCGTTGAAACAACCAAGTAACCCAACCCCTAACCCTAAATTAGTAAATGCAGCCATATTTTCTTGTTCTGGCCACAAGCCTCTTCCAGCGCCTTCACCTTGATACAGCCCTAATCCCCCAAAAACGACTTTTTAGAAAGATTAATTAAGACGCTAAGTTGATAATTATGATAATTCGTTGTAACGAACATCCGTTGAAACGACCATCGTTGAATCGTCCAAAAACATCGTTGAAATGGATTTCCGTTGAATCGACCAGGTACCCAAAAGAGTTGCTTTCCTTCAGTGCATGTCTTTCCGAGAAAGATCAGTGAAAAGACGTCTGACGTCATTAAGGTTTGTGGGGGGAAGTTTAAATCTAGATCTATTTTCTTTGGTAACACTTCACTTTTGCTGTCTCCTCGAAAATGCCGAAACTGAAAAAAACAGATGCTGATGGCAGTAGGCGACTGTCATGCTGGTTTTCATCAAGCTCCATTTCAGAAGGTGGGTACATTTTTAAATCCAATTTTGTCTCATAAAAGAAATGTAGTCAGTAGAACTAGGTAAAATTCACCCATTCCGAATTCGATTCAAATGAGCACGTGGCGATGGCGCCGGTACTTCCTTCCTGTGAGTGTAGCCTATGCTGTAGGAGCTGATACTAGCTGCATATAATGAATATCATAGATATAAAACAGCCCCACTTATTAAAATACCAAAACAGGTAACAATTAAAGTAATGCATAGCCTAAAATTTATTTCACAAAGTATTATGATATATAACTTTAAAAATGTCAATTTAAAGAATAAAGATATCGGCATCAATGATCAATATTGCTTTTATATTTATAAAAAAAATCTTTGGACGGCAAAATATCGTTTTCAATAACAAAACCAAGGGCTAAGTTATAAGGTATCGTTTTCACTAGTGCAGCTTACTAGCTATGTATTGTGACGTAAATCTCTTCGGAGAGCAGAACAGAACCGTCTTGATGGCTGACTATGGAAACCATAGCCTATCTGACACCACTTTGACAGCGTCGCCATCAATTGTGACGGCAACATAGCCTTTCCGGGTGCGAAACCGTCATGACGACTTCGGTTTTTGGAACGACAAGAAGCCATCATGACGGCATCCCAACCACTGCCTTTTTCACATAATAAAATGGAAAATAAAAATGTGCTGAAATTTTGCCAACTGCTGAAAATCAGCAAATTTGTTAACAGTTCCTATGCCTGTGAACAGCGTGCTACAAAATAAGATTATTCACCCTTAGGCCTTTTGTTGATGAAATTTAAAATAAGCTAAGAACTAATCAGAAAACCACTGTTTTTTTATATTAAATTATTATTATAAAATTGTAGTAGACGTGTTAACACCTGCAATGCATAATCATATATAAGATGTTGAAAAGACGGTTCTATTTTATTTTACATTTTTGTTGTTGCTTTTAGGATAATTTCATGTTTTAATTTTTATGTTATGTCTTTGTTTTTGTTTTTTTGTTTTTTTTTCTTTTTGTTTGTTGTTGTTGAGTAAATTGTAAAGCGCTTAGAGCTGTTTACAGGTAAGCGCTATATAAGAAAACCTTTAATAATAATAATAATAATAATAAAAGTTGTTTTTCTAAACGGCAGATGATGCAGTTCCTCGAAAGAGACAAAAATCAACCCAAAGTGAGACCACTGGCAGTGGAGTTCGAAACAGTGACATGGGAACAAGTAAAAGCAGTGTTGGTGAGTAATTTACTGCCCCGCCCCCCCCCCCCCCCCCCTCTCAAAAAAAAAAAATTAAATTAAATACAACCTGAAATTGATACGTGATTGAGTGTTTCAATTTAATAATTAATATTAAACAAAATGACTGGTGTGTTCCATTGGCTATCATTAGCCTAAGAAGACTCTACGAGTCATAAGGTAGCAAAGATTTTGTCCATCATTTGGGGGGAGGGGTCTAAAAAGAAAAGCTGTTATTTCAGATCATAAATATATATCTAAGCTTGACTGAAGTGTGTAAACGAAGACATATATATGCTTTAAATGTAATTATCTTGTTGCAGGTCTCTCTCTCTCTCTCTCTCTCTCTCTCTCTCTCTCTCTCTCTCTCTCTCTCTCTCTCTCTCTCATCTCTCTCTCTCTCTCTCTCTCTCTCTCTCTCTCTCTCTCCCCACCCGGGTCTGCCCTGGGGGACCTGGGTGGGGTTAGGTACTTTTTAGTTCCCAGGGTCACCCTGGTCAGCCCCACAGGGTGAGTTTTTCTCTCTATTCTGGGGCATGTGTTTCTGTCTACCCTTTGTCCATTCACCTGTATTTGCCTTTTTAAAACTCTCCCTACTGTCTGCACTGCCTGTAGCTCTTGATATTGGATGTGTGTTGCTAAATGGTCTTAGCTTTATTTAGGCCCCATGTGTTAGGGTTATTTAACGTATTTGACCGGATGGCGACATACATTCAATGTTCTGTTTATTTTTTTTTTTTTTTCACAAGCAGTGCAGGCACGTCCTGAGAAAGCCTTGTTGCTGTCGGGACGTTAAGCAATGTACAATCAATCAATCAATCTCTCTCTCTCTCTCTCTCTCTCTCTCTCTCTCTCTCTCTCTCTCCCCCTCTCTCTCTCTCTCTGATCTCTCTCTCTCTCTCTCTCTCTCTCTCTCTCTCTCTCTCTCTCTCTCTCTCTCTCTCTCTCTCTCTCTCTCTCTCAGTATGTGTGACTCTGTGTGTGTGTGTGTGTGTGTGTATGTGTGTGTGTGCGCGTGCGTGCATGCTGTGTGTGTGTGTGTGTGTGTGTGTGTGTCGGCGTGAGAGAGAGAGAGAGAGAGAGGGGGGGGGGGGGAGATAGCACCTGCATACATATTTGCCCTTGCTGTATGAACTTTAATGTACTTAATGATTCTTTGTTTATTGCTTTACTTTGTATTTTTACTCATTTTATATTTTTGTGCGTACGCGTATGCGGGTAGGAATGTCTGGAGTGCGTGTCCGAGAGCGTGTGTTTGTTTTTGTGCGTATGTGCCTGAGTGCGTGCGTGTGTAAGTGTGTGTGTGTGTGTGTGTGTGTGAGTGTTCGTGCGTGTGTGCATGCGTACTGAATTGCGGTGTACATGAGTGTGTGTGTGTGCGTGCGTGCATGCGCGAGTTGTGATGTGCATGCGTGCGTACCTGAGTGCGTGTGTGGGTATGTGTGTGTGTATGTGCGTGGTGCGTGCGTGCGTGCGTAAGCGAATGCAGCAGTGCATGCAGCAGTGTGTGGTATGTGTATGTTTACATGTCTATGTCACTTATGTAGTAGATGTAGCAACGGCAAGTTTGAAAACTGGTCCTGTTACCAATAACTTCTACCGTTGGAAAATAAAGGTTCATTGTTCATTGTTCATTGTTCTCTTTCTCTCTCTCTCTCTCTCTCTCTCTCTCTCTCTCTCTCTCTCTCTCTCTCTCTCTCTCTCTCTCTCTCTCTCTCTCTCTCTCTCTCTCTCTCTCTCTCTCTCTCTCTCTCTCACAGGTACACACACAATCGTTTTAGTATTTCAGACTTCTCATAGACCCAACTTTTATTTGTATTTCAGACTCCTCCTCAAGCATTGATCAGCCTGCCGGGGGCCTGCTTTCTGAATCCTCTGCCATGCCAATGACCAACCAGCCTGATGTGAGCCTGCTTTCTGACTCTTCAGATTTCTCCTCTCAGATCACCAGCAACAAAAATATCGATTTTGGTGAAGTTTTCAAGAAACACACGCGAGTCGTTTCACTGTCAAGCCGTGACAAGGAGCATCTTCTAAGGCAACACTGGAGACCATCACCTGGTTTTCAGTTTCCAACAACAGTGATAAACAACAAGAACCGAAAATTTCAGCATGAGTGGTTGCAAAAGTACTCCTGGCTTGTGTATTCTCCTTTCGAGGATGGGGCTTACTGCAAGTATTGCCTATTATTTGCAAAGTCTACTGAAAACCTGGGCAAGTTTGTGAAGACGCCATGCAAGAACTGGAATAAAGCCTGTGATCAGATCAAAAAGCACTCGTTATTACAATACCACAAAGATGCAATGGCAAATGGAGAGCAGTTTTTGACAATCATGGATAAACCAGAGCAGAGCATCGCCAGTGAAATCAATCAGAAAAATGCAGAAAACATCGCTGCAAATCGACAAGTTCTGACAAGCCTCTTCAGGATTGTTGAAGTGTGTGGAAGACAGGGGTTAGCTCTGAGGGGCAACTGTGATGATGGCATTCTTCAGAGTGAGAACAGAAGCAATTTCAATGCCCTTTTGAATCTGTGCATCAATGCAGGAGATGAAACTCTCCGGAAACATCTAGATACATGCGATAAGAAGGCCACATACATTTCAAAAAGTACACAAAACAGACTGATAGAGGTTCTTGGTGATCAGATCCGCAACAAGATTCTTGCAGAAATTATTGCAGCAAAACAGTTTACCGTGCTTGCTGACGAAGTCACAGACAGCTCAAACTGGGAACAACTTTCAATTATATTGAGATTCGTCGATGGAAGTCTGAAAGTTCGTGAAGAGTTCCTGGCTTTTGTCCAGTGCAGAGATACCACAGGTGAAACACTTTACAACAAGATTGTTGAGTGTCTGGGCTTGTGGGGGCTTGATTTCAACAATGTTAGAGGACAAGGTTATGACGGGGCCGCAAACATGGCAGGAAAGTTTAAAGGAGTGCAGGCACGTTTTCAAGCAAGGAACAACAAAGCACTGTACTTTCACTGTGCTTCCCATAGCTTGAGTCTCTGCATTGTAAAAGCATGCGGCTTGCCTGCAGTGAAGAACATGATGGGAGCACTGAGGGAACTGTCACTGTTTTTCTCAAACTCTCCAAAGAGACAACGAAAACTTGAAGATACCATCGAAGCATCTCAGCCTGACACGACAAAGACAAAGCTTGTTGATCTGTGCAGAACAAGATGGGTAGAAAAACATGAAGCACTGGAGGTTTACACATCTCTCTTCCTGGTTGTTCACGACTGTTTGGGACAAATGTGTGAAGACAGTGACAATTGGGACAGTGAGACATTGACCAAGGCAACTGGCTTTCTCCACACCTTGAGCAGCAGTGTTTTCCTCGTTGCATTCGTTGTCGTCCGCAATTGTTTGCGTTACTTAAAACCCTTGACAGTGAAGCTCCAGAAAAGAACAAAAGATGTTGTCGATGCCTACAGGGAAATCAAAGAGGTCAGTAACTGCATGTCTTCTATTAGAAGAGATGTCGACACAGCGTTCGTTGCCTGGTTTGGTGAAGTCAGCAAAATGGCAAATGCTTTGACAACTGATGTTGTTGTTCCTCGTCAAGCATCCCGCCAGACTCTCCGTGACAACCAACCTGCGGCCACTCCAGAAGAATATTTCAAGATTAGCATTGCCATTCCTTTCTTGGAACACCTGTCAACCGAATTGGACTCGAGGTTCAAAAATGCTGACCTAGCAGTTGATGGTCTCTGTCTGGTGCCAAGCACTTTAATAGACAACCAGGATGGTTTCATGCAGGTTCCAGAAGGGGTGAAGACACTGGCAATGTTGTGGGAGTCTGACCTACCAGACAACGCTACCCTTGATGCAGAATACCAACGGTGGGTTTGCAAATGGCGAAGTGCTGCTGAGAATGCGACAGCTATCATCCCATCCACGGCATCAGAAGCACTGAAACACTGTGACAGGGATTTTTATCCCAACCTGTTCATCATGCTAAAGAACCTTTGCACCCTGCCTGTCACTACTGCCGAGTGTGAGCGTTCAAACAGTCAGTTGCGCAACCTGAAAAACTACCTGCGCTCTACAATGGGGCAACAGAGACTCAATGCACTTGCTTTACTGAAAGTGCACAGGGATGTTGATATTGACTTCAAAGAGGCAGTGAACTGTTTTGCCAGAAGATACAATTCACAAATGGTACTAATGCCGAGGAACCTAGTGCAGCAAGACTGAACTGAAGTGAAAGCAGGGCCCTGATGTTCATAAACTACAAGGTAAAGCTTTATACCGTTAACGATCAACGAAAAGTAGTGAATAATAATAGTATACAAAACATCTCTGTTGATAAATAAATGTTTGTGTGTGTGTGTGTGTGTGGGTGTGGGTGTTTTTTTTAAGGGAGGGGCAGGTGATAATTTTTGTACCCCAGAGTTTGTCAGTTCGATTGTTCAGTAAAAAGCTCAAAGTCCCCAGACCATCACAGATGGCTTTTTCAAGGCTCAGATTGCACCAGATTGCACCATTTTGCATCCTTGAAAAAAAAAAAATTCCGGGGGGGGCATGCCCCCGGACCCCCCTAGAAGGCTCGGCGCTTCGCGCCTTCGCTTTATACTGAATCTGTAACCCCCCCATCGACTTTTCCCAGGTCCGGCCCTGCTTTACTTTGTAACATTCCTAAAATATTAGCACTGGCAGTCTCCCCTTTTCTTTTCAAGTCTTGGTTGTTTACGAGCCTACATTTCGTGTCACTCGACAACCTTGTATCTGTCATAACTGATTTTTAGCATCACGACTACACACGAACCCATGCTGTCGCACAGACTCGTGTGAATTATTCGTCTCTTGTATATCAGATACAGTGATTGCCGTTTATTGCCACGCTTTGCACAAAATATCTACTGACCTGAATAGGGTTATTTTTGTAATCTAAATGAGGTCAGAGAAACAAGACGATGAGTATCTTGACATTCGCTCATTCACACCGACCCATCTGCTGAAGGCTATTCTGGCACCACCCTTGAACTGTCATGCTTGACTTGTCTTTACAATTGTAATACAATCCTTCAGAGGGCAACTTGAAAATTTGGGGATTTCGGTCCTAGGGCGGAATGTTTTAACGTGGTACTGACTTTGCATAGACTCAATCAATCAATCAATCAATCAATCAATCAATAATCAATCAATTAATCAATAATCAATCAATCAATCGGTCGATCGATGAATCAATGAATGAAAAAAGGCACCTTAACACTTTTCGAACATATCCTTGCGCGCATACACACACACACACACACACACACACACACACACACATGCATGTACACTCGTGCGCGCGCATCCCACAAAACAAAACAACTCAACACATCACAACACAACGCACGCACGCACACACGCAAGCGCGGGCGCACGCACACACACCTCATCACACCACACCACACCACACCACACCACACCACAACACTACACAACATTACACAACTGACACAACAAAACGCAAGCGCGCACACACACGCGCGCACACACACACACACACACACACACACACACACACACACACACACACACACAGAAATATAATAAGCAAAAGGTCCTTATGCTGACGTCGGCCTGAGGGTATTTTGCTTATCTGGCATCCACTCGGCCGCCACCGACCTGTCCGCATTGTAGACGATTTCGCCCGAAATACTGATGCTGACCCCGCACATCGCTGTATCACTGGTGCCCGAAATACTGATGCTGACCCCGCACATCGCTGTATCACTGGTGCCCGAAATACTGATGCTGACCCCGCACATCGCTGTATCACTGGTGCCCGAAATACTGATGTTGACCCCGCACATCGCTGTATCACTGGTGCCCGAAATACTGATGCTGACCCCGCACATCGCTGTATCACTGGTGTCCGAAATACTGATGCTGACCCCGCACATCGCTGTATCACTGGTGCCCGAAATACTGATGCTGACCCCGCACATCGCTGTGTCACTGGTGCCCGAAATACTGATGCTGACCCCGCACATCGCTGTGTCACTGGTGCCCGAAATACTGGTGCTGCTGTATCAGATCGGCGCTGTACCTGGTATGGCCAACGAAACTCTTTCTCATTTGTTCCAACAACCACTAAGCCAGGTGCTCCTAGCGGAGCTTGCTTGTGCAAGATGTAAGCTTAGTCGTGCAACTTACCCCAGGTGTTTTGCATGTGTTACACTCCAACCATTTTCACGCCCCAAGCTTAGTCAAGAAACAGGAAGTCTCGTTTCCGCTTGCAAAATGTAATGGCCACAGCTGTGAGCTGTTTTGACTGGGTGAATGCTTAGACAAAAGTACTATTCTTTTGTGAAAATGAAATGATAGTCGAACCGAGGTTTTTTTTTTTTTTTTTTTTTTTTTTTTTTTACACGTGCAGAAAACGACTAGCAGTGAAGATCCAGGCAGATCTTAGAGTCCGGAACTATTTGTACCAAAGCATGGGGCGTGGATATGGTTGGGATCTAAAAACATGCAGCTGACCCCAAGTTTGCTGTACAGCGCTTTAAACACGGCCTGTCTGTTTTTTGTTGCAGATCGTCCCACTATGGGGAAGTTTAAGTCATGCGCCATCCTGTTCCAAAACAAGAAGGAAGTTTACCGGGAGGGGGAGCTGCTCACCGGGGTTGTCACCCTCGACGTCCTTGAACCCCTTATGGTCAAGGTGAAGGACACAGTGCAGTTTGAACTGCCATTGACGCTATTAGGCGTGATCTGACTGCTACCTGTAGGCGGGGTTCAGTTTGATTCAAGTTATTTCGTGATATTTACTTTGCTGCGCGTTGTTTCGTTCCACCATGCACGACACCCAGTGCGCAAAAGGCCATTACGCCGACGTCGGCCGCCTGTGCGCGGGCCAACGGCTGCCGTCGACGGCGTGATGGCCTTGCAATGGGAAGCTCAAGGGGCAGACCCGTTACCACCCGTGGGGGGAGGGGGAAGGGGGGGGGAAGGTGTTTTTAACTGTTTGTTTGGGACATTATAACGTGGATCAGAAGGCGCCCAGGAAGGAGAGGAGGACCTTTCCACTAGAAAAAAAAATCCAAATCCAAAAAAATATCCGGTCTCCGGGTTGCAGTTAAATACGCCACCCATCCCCAGTATAATATCTCCCCCCCCCCCCCCGCCCTCCTCCCCTGTCCCCCCCCCCCCCCAGTAGTGTTTACGACAGGCGCCAAGCTAATCTGGCACACTACCCTTGAATTATCATGGTCGACCCATCGCCTGCTGTAGTGCGTCATGGCTGAATGGGTTAAATAAGTACATGTATAATTAAGCAGAACAGATAGGCATTCAACCGTCCGTTTTGGGTTACACCGAGGGTTACATCGAGGTATTGTCTCCGGCGCGTCAGTCTGATGATCAGCTTCAGAGGACTACAAACCACGATGTAAACCGAGAAGTAACCCAACACAGACGGTTCAATGTCATTCTCGAGCAGTCCATATTACGCACTATTTGAAGACTGTAATTCGTGTCTAACTTCAGGATTAAATAGCCAAATGTTTCTTTCCATTGTTCGTGTCAACACGTAAGCTGTTTAAAAAGCTAAGCAAGAGAGAACGAGAAATAAGTTGTTTGTTTTTTTTTAATATGACATACACTTCAGTTTGAAATCGGACTGAATTATTTCTGGCATAAGTCTATTACTATAAGTATGCAACACGTCGGCCGCATATATAGTAAACATGTAACTTTAGTTCACGTGTAATGTTCTAGCTTTAAGGTTTCGTAGTGAAGTTGAAAAAAAACAAATAGGCAGACTTCGAAAAACAAAGTCAGGCCGGCATCATGTGATGGTTCCGTAGAAATTCCCAAAACTTCGTCAGTTAGTATTCAACATGGCGACAAATGCGGTCATTCAATGCTGCTTGAAAAAGATCGAAGACGAAGAGAAACGACGTGTTAAATGTACCTGGACGTTAACGATTCTTCTGTCAGATAATTATGAGACCGGACTTGAGCAGAGTTATGGTTTGCTTTGTTACATCTATGCAGGTGTCATGCAGCCATTTGCCCCCCCCCCCCCCCCCACACACACACACACACGCGCACACGCACCAACACCACGCAAAATCCTACACGGTACAACATATAGAGTCTTACATCGGTGTTTAGGTGATAACAACCTCCTCAGTCCCTTCCAGTCTGCCTATCGCAAACATCACAGCACTGAAACAGCCCTTCTACATATCCTTAACGACCTGCTTCTCTCCAATGACTCGGGCAACATCTCCCTTCTTACGCTACTCGATCTCTCTGCCGCCTTCGACACCATAGACCACTCTATCCTCCTCCACCGCCTTCACCACTCCTTTGGCATCACTGACTCTGCTCACTCCTGGTTTCTCTCCTACCTCTCCGACAGACAGCAGTCCGTCACCATCGACGGCGTCTCCTCCAACCCAGTCAGGCTCTCCTGCGGCGTTCCACAGGGGTCCGTTCTGGGCCCGGTCCTTTTCACACTCTACACCTCCCCCCTGTCCAGCATCATCCAGTCTCAACACATACACCACCACCTCTACGCTGACGACTCACAACAACTAGACAAAGACAAACTCGACAACACTCAGACACTACTGACTCGCACGGCTGACTGCTATGAAAAACTGGATGACAGCAAACAAGCTCAAACTGAACGACGACAAAACAGAAGCCATGCTGGTAGGCACTCGCCAGAAACTTTCCCAGCTCCCTCCCTCTCTCCACCTTCAACTCGACAGCACCCCCATCTCCCTCTCTGACTCGGTCAAGAACCTTGGCGTTATCCTCGATTCCTCTCTTTCCATGACCAGCTTCGTCTCCGCCACGGCCCAAGTATGCTACTTCCACCTCCGCCGCATCAGTCAGATCGGAAAATACCTCACTACCGAAGCTGCCACCAAACTCGCTGTCTCTCTCATCTTATCTCGCATCGACTACTGCAACTCTCTCCTTTCCGGCCTTCCTCACTCCACCACTCTCACTCTCCAGCGCGTCCAGAACAATGCTGCCCGCCTCGTCCTCAGAAAGAAAAAATCCGACCACATCACTCCCCTGCTCAAGCTCCTTCACTGGCTCCCCATTCCCCAACGCATCCAATACAAGATTCTGTCTCTCTGCTACAAATCCCTGAACAACTACGCTCCTGCCTATCTCTCCAACTTACTTCACCCCTACACTCCTCCCCGCTCCCTCCGCTCCGCCTCCGACCCTCTCCGCCTCCTCATCCCCCACACCAAACTCAGATCTTTCGGCCCCCGCTCCTTCTCAGTATACGGTCCATCTACCTGGAACACCCTCTGACTCTCTCTCCGTCAGAAATACTCTCTCTCCTCCTTCCAGGCCGCCCTCAAAACTCACCTCTTTCAACAGTTCTAGCACTATATCACCACACTCCCCACCCCAAGCTGACCGTCGTAATGTATTTTCACTATTTGTGTTACGTGAGTCATTGTCTAAAGCGTGCGCATGTGTGTGCGAGTTGTGAGTGCGCGCTTAGAGTTATAATTATTATAAGATAAGCGCATTATAAATACCGTAATTATTATTAATTATTATACTGCGAATCTCACTCCAGTGGTTTTAAAACCTTATCATACGAGCGAAAGCGAGTAGGATACGGTTTTAATACCACGAGAGTGAGATTATCAGTATCACCTAAACACCGATGTAAGAATCTTTTTCTTACTCTTTCTCACTTTTTTTCTTGGCATATATCAGATGTGAGTTGGTTTTCAGCACACGCGTAACCACAACACTGCATCTTTGGCAAATACCATTTACTTTGCATTGTGACGTGGATATTTTGGGTGTCAGACAAATAAGCCTACATGAAGGCGTAATAGCGCAATACATGACGCCAGAATGCCAGTCCTAACTATGAAATGGCGTCATTGCGCGTGAGCTGAATGTAGGTCAAGTTTCAATATCGCGTGTGCCCATACCTGTTTGTTGACCATTCTTTGTACAAGACAATTGAGTGCACACCTGACCGTTCACGTAGCACGGCTGTATCACACGTGTGATACGGCCAACCTGTCTCACGCGTCTGTGATACAACCTTTCGGCTCAATACCAGCACAGAAGTACGTGTGTAAGAAAAAGTATTCTTTTAACATTGCATGCTTAGGATATTACAATTACGTCTATATAGCAATACGTCATAATAAGAACATATTATTACGTATTACAATTACGTCTATATAGCAATACGTCATAATAAGAACATATTATTACGTATTACAATTACGTCTATATAGCAATACGTCATCATAAGAACATATTATTACGTATTACAATTACGTCTATATAGCAATACGTCATAATAAGAACATATTATTACGTATTACAATTACGTCTATATAGCAATACGTCATCATAAGAACATATTATTACGTATTACAATTACGTCTATATAGCAATACGTCATAATAAGAACATATTATTACGTAAAAGATTTCAGTGTCTCTGGCTCGTGCGTTTCTTTTGTCAATAGGTCTACCGGTGTACTCTCGACACCCTGTCTTAACAATAGACACTTGGAAAATGCCTGTTCAAACGCGTGTTGCCCGCGACACTAGGCGTCGACTTTTTCGATAGGCGTTGCATACTTACGCTCGTACATGTAGTAACACGCGCGATTCTTTTAGGCATAGGCTACCATGCCACCAAGCGTGCTTGATTTTTGCCGCTAAATGAAATTTCGAACGTTTACGAGCGGTGCTGCTTCTAAGTAGCCTAAGACAATTTCAGAATCTTTAGCAAATAAGGTCGGACTTTTCTCACTGGATTCAATTGATAAAACTTCAAAATTGTGAGCTTGGGACCTGCGTGGCAAGCGACTGGGTGCGGGAGCACTGATTTCGTAGATGAAGTATCTTTGTTGGCTTCTTTCACAAACCACTACTGAGTTTAACTCATTCAGCCCGACGGTCGTATTTCCCAAAATGGATCGACCATGATAATTCAAGGGCAGTGCCAGATTAGCTTGGCGCCGACAGGCGCCAAGCTAATCTGGCACAACCCTTGAATTATCATGGTCGACCCATGTCCTGCTGTAGTGCGTCAGGGCTGAATGGGTTAAACACACGCATTCAACAATCATTCGAACTTTTCAACAAACTGAAATGGCTGTCAATTTTTGAGTTTTACAGATTTATTCTCGTTCTCTCTTGTTTTGCTTTCTAAGCAGCAGTTGATACGTATTGACCCGCACGATGGAATATTTAGAGCTGTATCAGTTCAGAGTTTGAATCGTGCTGCCCGCTTAAGTCATGCAGATATAAGGTGCATTTCTTTCATTTTCCTATCTTGTACGACCAACTGATCTTTGTGTTTTCCGCTTATTTATAATGTAAGGTGCCGGACCGCCCTGATCCAAGCGTTCAGACGAAAGACCTAAGTGAGATTCGTGCGCGATAACAGTGTTTCGGATTGGCCAGCTGATTAATAATTACAGGTACGGCAATGGTTCTAGGGGCAATGGGACATTGAACCCCCTGCGGTTTGTATGTGCTGACCAATCACAGTGTCGGACAAGTGTCAAAAACTGACAGACTGCGCGACAATGTCAATTGATGGAGACTGTTTCATTAATTCAGTACCTGTCCCAGGAACATGGCCGGATTCAAAGTGGTGTCAGCAAAAGGCATAGATCACCATGAGCCCCCGCAACTGCGGGGGCTCATGAGGATCTATTCCTTTAGCAGTTGGGTGGCGTTGACTATTTCTCGGCACTGACCGGGATAACACATTCTCTTACCTAACTTATTAATTGTATGACCTGTCGCAGCAGTAGGAGGCGGCTAGACACTGCCTATCAAGAGTTCTCATGGCGTGTCTTTTCTTGTGTCATTATCTGTCTCAACAGCAAATATAATAATAATAATAATAATAATAATAATAATAATAATAATAATAATAAGGATGATTTATAAGGCGCCTATACATGGGAAGATGCTCTAGGCGCCGTACAGACGAACAAGAAAAAAAATATTACACACAAGGTGACAAAACCAAAGCCACATGTACACTTACACAAAAGAACAGAAAATGACTAAATACGTGAACACTGATAATCAAGATGGGAAAAGATGGGTTTTAAGACTGTCACACCGTTTAACAATATCACATGTCAGACACTGCTACCATTATGCAGAGAAACCCTCATCTGCCGGCCTAGAAAACGTTAACACGATTCAGCTGCAATATACGTAGATACCCATGCGTGCCCTCGCCGGAAATGTTACTCTTACTTACGCCACTTTGTTCCATGTTGAGTGGGGTTCCTATGGCGCTAAGTGAACAAAGATTGCACAAACGCAATTCAACTGCAAGAGACATAGATCCTCATGTGCCCCCGCGCCTCAGGCGCGGGGGCACATGAGGATCTATGTCTTTTGCGGACGCTACTTCTCTGACTCTGAATTACCCCGCTGTAAGAGACACAAACAACCCTCACGAACCCTCGCCAGTCGGCGGGCTTATAAGGATTGATGTCTCTTGTCACCTCTACGTTTTTTAGTACCTGTGTATGGTCCCATTTGCATTTGTGTTCCTCGCGCAAATGTCGGTCACTGGTTTCAGACACGAAATACGTGATGACCGGCGATAAGAGAAGGGGCTGATGAAGATTCCAGGAACACAGTGTGCTACCGCTGAGCATACTGAGGCTAAAAGCTTCCAATGTGTACACTGCCATATTATGCAAGCTACATTATAGTACTAATAATGGGTAGACCATCGAAAACCGATGATGTCGTCATTGTGCATGACTTCTATTTGTGGGTGCGGGTGTGGCTGACCAAGCCCAATTCACGTGGAGGGACACCTGCGAGGCCAATGAGGGCACTGGAACGTAGCCGGTGGGGAGAGTCGACGCTGTCTTTCTGCAAGCTCTGGCACTGGCGATCCGTTCGCGCCGATTGTGTTCAAAGAGCGTGCAGGCTTTCCTGGTGGCGGCACGCCAGCCGGATCTGTCTTGTGCTTGTGCTTCAAGTTCCTTTACCGGGAAGACGCACTACTTGAGGCTGTCTCTTATGCAGTCTTTGAAGCGTTTCTTTGGCCGTTCTTGCTTCCTGTGGCCTTTTGAGAGTGCACCATACAGGAGTTGACGTGGCATGCGAGAATCGTCCATGCGTATGGCATGACCTGTCCAGCGGAGTTGTGACTTTAAGATCAAGGCTTCAACACTCACTAAGCCAGCATTGTCCAGGACTTCCAGGTTTGTGACCTTGTCTTGCCATTTGATGCCCATGAGTGAGCGCAGGGATCTCATGTGGAAACGTTCAAGCTGCTTGAGTTTTTTTCTGTACAGCGTCCATGACTCATAGCCGTAGATGAGGCTGGGGAGGACTACTGCCTTGTAGACTTTGATCTTGGTGGAGAGCTTGACGTTGTTATTCAACACACGAGTGCGCAGGCGATCCAGGGCTTGGCTGGCTTTGCTGATGCGAGCTGTGATTTCCTTGTCGATAGTACCGTCAGAAGAGATGATGCTCCCAAGGTACCTGAACTGGTTGACAGTCTTCAGCTCGGTGCCTTCGATATACACTTTGGGTGTGTGTGTGGGGGGGGGGTGGGCTCTTGTGCCTGGGGCTGGTTGGTGCAGGACCTCGGTCTTGCTGAGACTGATGATGAAGCCAAACAGTCGAGAGGCTTCCGAGAACCTGTTGACGATGGTCTGTAGGTCAGACTCCGTGTGTGCCATCAGCGCACAGTCATCGGCAAACAGCGCCCCAAGGATCAGTCTCTCGATGGTCTTGGTCCTGGCGTTCAGTCGACGGAGGTCGAAGAGAGAACCGTCTAGTCTGTACTTCAGGTACACTCCCTTCTCAAGGTCGCGTACTGCATGGGTCAGGACACACGTGAAGAACAGGTTGAACATCACGGGGGCAAGAACACAACCTTGTTTCACACCGTTGGAGATGTCGAAGGGTGCGGATGTGTCGCCGTTTGACTGGACAACTCCTACCATTCCGTCATGGAAGAGGCGGATGATGTTGGTGAACTTCTTGGGGCAGCCGAGCTTTCCGAGGATGACCCAAAGCGCTTCTCTGTTCACGGTGTCGAATGCTTTGGTCAGATCTATGAAGACAGCGTTAGAGGTCCATGTGCTGCTCAATGCATTTCTCCTGGACCTATCTCACAGAGAAGACCATGTCGACTGTGCTGCGGCCGGGTCTCAAGCCACACTGAGCCTCTGGGAGTGCTTCCTCAGATACAGAGCTGATCAGGCGGTTGAGGATGACTCTCGCAAGGATCTTGCCAGCAATGGACTTTTCTCCTCTAGTAAGTGTCACCGTTAATTCGGACGGACCGTCTGGGGTTCTTTCTCCGGGTACTTCGGCTCTTCCTTCCCCACGACTTTGGTATCAATTTCAGCCCACTTAATCAAATTTCGAATATGAAACGATTTGAAATTATAAAACTTCAGTAGCTCTCTTGAGCTGGCCCTTCGCACCACGTGAATGTTCTGTGTTTACGTACAGTGTGTGAGTGAATGCGCGTGATTCACGTGAGCGTGCTTGTTGGGTTCAGTTCGCGGCGGTGCTTTGAGCCGATTTTCAATTGGGATAAAGCGCCTATAAAATGCGCTAATTTATTCCGAATGATAAGGGTTCAAGGACCACTACCATTGGGTGATTGGTTGCAGGGGGTGCGGGTGTACTGCTGTGGCGAGGCGCTGACCGAGTGGGGCAAAGCTACATTATAGTACTTACAGATAAGGATATAGACCAATGGCTTTAGTTCAAGGGTGGTGCCAGAATAGCTTGGCGCCTAGAGGCGCCAAGCTATTCTGGCACTACCCTTGAACTATTTTAGTCAAACTTATTTCACGCACTGGTGTATCTTCCGAATGATAAGGGTTCAAGGACCACTACCATTGGGTGATTGGTTGCAGGGGGTGCGGGTGTACTGCTGTGGCGAGGCGCTGACCAAGTGGGGCAAAGCTACATTATAGTACTTACAGATAAGGATATAGACCAATGGCTTTAGTTCAAGGGTGGTGCCAGAATAGAGGCGCCAAGCTATTCTGGCACTACCCTTGAACTATTTTAGTCAAACTTATTTCACGCACTGGTGTATTCCGAATGATAAGGGTTCAAGGACCACTACCATTCGGTGATTGGTTGCAGGGAGTGCGGGTGTACTGCCGTGGCGAGGCGCTGACCAAGTGGGGCAAAGCTACATTATAGTACTTACAGATAAGGATATAGACCAATGGCTTTAGTTCAAGGGTGATGCCAGAATAGAGGCGCCAAGCTATTCTGGCACTACCCTTGAACTATTTTAGTCAAACTTATTTCACGCACTGGTGTATTCCGAATGATAAGGGTTCAAGGACCACTACCATTGGGTGATTGGTTGCAGGGAGTGCGGGTGTACTGCCGTGGCGAGGCGCTGACCAAGTGGGGTAAAGACTTGAAGACGGACGTCATCGGAACTGAAAAATATTTCAACCTAGTCTACACGCTTTTCGGCAAGAAGCGTAAGTCTGTCTCTGTCTGTCTGTCTCTCTGGGAAACGAACAATGAACAATGAACAATGAACTTTATTTGCTAACGGATGAAGTAACTGACATTCCTGCTACTTTTCCTACTCGCCGTTACTGACTAAATTAACCACCAACACAGCTACAGAACATGCATAATGCAAGGAAATAAATCAAATATGTCGAATTAGAAGCATATTTGAACAGAATTAATCACACGCACACACAGACACACACAGACACATATACACACATGCAGCACGCATGCGCACGCGCGCAAACACACACACACACACACACACACACACATTCACATTGTCATAATTTGAAAATCCGCACAAAACAAAACAAACAAACAAACAAAAAACAAACAAACCAGAAAACAAATAAACACGTACACCTGCTACAACATACACACACGCGCGCGCGCACACACACACACACACACACACACACACACACACACACACACACACACACACACACACACACACACACATAGTCCGAAATAGCTCAGGCGGTTAAACGTCGGAGCAGAAGAGCGAAGGGAATCGCCGGGTCGTGGGTTCGAATCCCGTCCCGGCCCCGGTAGCTGGACTCACAATCCAGGGGGAAAACGGATTTGTTCAATAGCATCTCTGTTGAAAGGTCCTGGTAAATCAAAGTGGCACAGTTGGAGTGCGCCTGAGTTGATCAGTGTTCAGGTTGTACTCCATAGGCAATAGATTTCCCTGTCCCACATAACCCGCCCGTCAGGGCCGTCCATGATCACCTCGGTGCTGTGGACGTTAAACCCGAACTAACCAACCAACCAACCAACACACACACACACACACACACACACACACACACACACACACACACTGACGTAGACCACCAGCAAGTAATCAAGGCCATCAGTGTTACATCGGATGGTAGGTGCGTATCTGTTGCGGCTGAAAGGAAATTATTCTTCTGGCTACAAGTGCAGAAAAACGTTAGGTCATACTTTAAAGAATAAAGAATGGGCAAAAATGCAGTTGAGAGTGCTGCAAAGAGGACCAAAAACACTTTACTGTGATGAAAACAGATTTTCAAATGTTAAGCCGTTGGCAAAATATCGATTGGCAAATCTGTTTCTGGTTGTTGTTTTTTATGGTGCGCAGTATATAACTAAACACAAGGGAAAATAAAACTAGATAATCTTTCGTCGTTTAAAAAAAAAAAACACTTAAAATACGTGATAGGCATTTATATTATTAGCGTGACGACGTGTAAAACTCTTGTCACAACTAATCTGCTGACAATCTCAGTGACACGCGCGCATGCAACCAACGGTACTGAAATACTTTAGCTCTTTTTGTTCACGCAACCACCGCTACTGTTGACTTTACGGCGGAACCTCCGCTACTGTTGACTGTACGGCGGAACCACCGCTACTGTTGACTGTACGGCGGCTGCGTGCACAAGAGCTTTAACCCTTTGGCTGCCGGTAGTGGTTTTTGTCACGATGATTCCCGCAGGAATAGCAACACCCTGACATCCTGCAGGAATAGCAACACCCTGACATTCTGCAGGAATAACAACACCCTGACATCCTGCAGGAATAGCAACACCCTGACATCCTGCAGGAATAACAACACCCTGACATCCTGCAGGAATAACAACATCCTGACATCCTGCAGGAATAACAACATCCTGACATCCTGCAGGAATAACAACACCCTGACATCCTGCAGGAATAACAACACCCTGACATCCTGCAGAAATAACAACACCCTGACATCCTGCAGGAATAACAACACCCTCACATCCTACAGGAATAACAACACCCTGACATCCTGCAGGAATAACAACACCCTGACATCCTGCAGGAATAACAACATCCTGACATCCTGCAGGAATACCAACACCCGGACATCCTGCAGGAATAACAACACCCTGACATCATAACAACACCCTGACATCCTGCAGGAATAACAACACCCTGACATCCTGCAAAAATAGCAACACCATGACATCCTGCAGGAATAACAACACCCTGACATCCTGCAGAAATAACAACACCCTGACATCCCGGAGGAATAACACACCCTGACATCCTGCAGAAATAACACCACCCTGACATCCCGCAGGAATAACAACACCCTGACATCCCGCAGGAATCATCGTGACAAAAACCGCTAACGACAGCCACAGGGTTAACTCAGTCAAAATGTCCCGCACCAGTAGCTGCGAAACTGTCGTAGAGCTTTGTCGACGGCAACGCTACACGAGACTTTCGCAGCTGTTCACAAGATACGACAAGATATGAATACTTTTTTGATTCCGCGAGGGGGAAACTTCAAGTCTGCTCTAATACTATACAAACTGAATACAATATATACTTATCACAAATCACAGATTGTTATTTAAAAAAATTAAACAATTAAAATAATCACATCATTTTACGGCTGGCTGTCGTTGGCTTCACATGCAGTCGTTCGTTCGTTCCGTAACGCGGCTACCATCAAGTGATTGATTGTTCTGCCGCGGTTCGGGGGAGGGGGGGGGGGGTGGCTGCTCAGGGTTTGTTTTTTTTAAAGACAAAAAAACAAAAAGAAAGAAAGAAAATAAAAAGAGCTTACAGTTAGAGGAATCGAGAAACCCTTGCCGCAAAAGCATCGAGGGTTTTGGCCTCGATGACCTCGTGGGGAAGGGCATTCCAGTCCTTGATGGTTTGAGGAAGGAAGGAGTGCTGTCTGCAGAGGGTACGGCTTGGCGGAAGGAGCTGGTATTGTTGGCTATGGCTACGGCGTCGACGGGCGGCGAGTGACTGGAGTTTCGATGGATGAATGCTGGTGCAGACTATGTTGTTGTGTATCGTGTACATGAGGGTGAACCTTGTTACCTGCCCGCGTTGTCGGAGAGATGGCCACTGCAACTGCTGCAGCATGGACGATAAGCTGGGGGTGTTGTGATGACGATTAAGAACGAAGCAAGCTGCGCGTCTTTATATGGTTTCCAGCCTGTTAATGTTCTTCTGAGTGTGGGGATCCCATACCACGCAGGCATATTCCAGACGTGAATGCCTTATAAGCTTTCTCCTTCAGGTTGATAGGGCATATCTTCAGATTTCTCCTGAGGAAACCTAGAGATTTGTTTGCTTTCGGACACACAGAGTCAATGTGTTTGTCCCATGATACGTCGGAATGGATGGTGATACCAAGGTATTTAACAGCTGGTACTGTGTCCAGGATGTGGTCATAGAGTTGATATGGAAACTGGAGCGTCTTCCTAGAGCGAGTGACTGTCAAGACATTACACTTATCGGGATGGAACTGTATGTCTCATGACTGTTCCCATTGGGCTAGGCGGTCGAGATCAAACTGGAGCTGTACCTGGTCATCGTAGGAGGTGACTGTGCGTAGTACGGCTGTATCACCAGGAGATCATTTATATAGAAAAGCGACAAGACCGAGCCCTGCGGCACTCCAGACCGCACACTGACATACTCTGATCGCACTCCGCCTACTACGACTGCTTGTCTTCTTCCTCTGAGGAACTCCGATATCCACCTGTTGGCTTCGCCATCAATGACATAATGTCTTAACTTGTGAACCAGCATTTGTCGAACGCCTTGGCTAGGTCCATAATTACCATGTCAGTTTGGTGGGCTTTTTCCATATTCGCCGTCAATTCTTCTATTAGTGCTATCAACTGTGTCTCACAGGAATGTTGCTTCCGGAAACCACGTTGTTCTGGACAAAGGATGTTATGCGACTCAAGGTGGCGCATAGTGGCACTGACGACTATGTTGTGTTCTAGCACTTTACAGGGGACGTTCGTCAGTGACACTGGCCCATAGTAAGATGGAAGGCACTGATCACCTTTCTTGAAAATCGGTGTTTCTAAGGCATCCTTCCAGTCGGCCGGTATAGTTCCGGAGTGTAGTGATCACTGGTAAATGTCTGCCAAGATAGGAGCTACTTCTGCTGCCAGTTCTTTAAGATCTTTCAGATCAGAAAATACCTCACTACCGAAGCTGCCACCAAACTCCTATCTCGCATCGACTACTGCAACTCTCTCCTTTCCGACCTCCCTGTGTCCACCACTTTCACTCTCCAGCGCGTCCAGAACAATGCTGCCCGCCTCGTCCTCAGAAAGAAAAAATCCGACCACATCACTCCCCTTCTCAAACTCATTCACTGGCTTCCCATCCCCCAAACGCATCCAATACAAGATTCTGTCTGCTACAAATCCCTGAACAACTGCACTCCTGCCTATCTCTCAAACTTATTTCACCCCTACACTCCTCCCCGCTACCTCCGCTCCGCCTCCGACCCTCTCCGCCTCCACATCCCCTGCACCAAACTCAGCACTTTCGGCCCCCGCTCCTTCTCAGTATACGGTCCATCCACCTGAAACACTCTCCCACTCTCTCTCCGTCAGAAACAGTCTCTCCTCCTTTCAGTCCGCCCTCAAAACTCACCTATTTCAACAGTTCTAAGACTATACCACCACACTCCCCACCCCAAGCTGACTGTCGTAATGTATTTCACTATTTGTGGTACGTGAGTCGTTGTCTAAAGCGTGCGAATGCGTGCGCGAGTTGTGAGTGCGCGCTTAGAGTTATATTTATTATAAGATAAGCGCATTATAAATACCGTAATTATTATTATTATTATTATTATTATTATTATTATTATTATTATTATTATTATTATTATTATTATTATAAGGATACGAGGACTAATACCATCGGCTCCGCTAGCTTTCGAGGGGTCAAGTTAGCGCAACTGTTTCCTTACTCCCTCTGTGGAGATCTTTATCTTGTCTATAACTGGATAGCGACTGTCGTCGATGCTGCACTTCGCTTTGAACTCAGTGCCTGTGTAGCTCTTGCCTTCACTGAAGGCGGACTGGAACTGGCGACAGTTCTCTTTTAACTCATTCAGCCCGACGCACGTATTTCCCAAATTTGGGAGGCGTCATCTAACGACTATGCACCTGTTGCAGGAGATGGATCGACCATGATAATTCAAGGGTAGTGCCAGATTAGCTTGGCGCCGACCGGCGCCAAGCATATCTGGCACTAACCTTGAATTATCATGGTCGACCCATCTCCTGCTGTAGTGCGTCAGGGCTGAAGGGGTTAAGCACAGGCGGATTGCACGTGCGTGAAGTCGACAGTCAGCCATAATATAATGTCGGCGCCAAGCTAATCTGGTAATGCCCTTCAAATTATCATTTTCGATCCATCTCCTGCAACAGGTGCATAGTTGTTAGATGACGCCTCCAAAATTTGGGAAATACGTGCGTCGGGCTGAATGAGTTAATCAGGCGGATTCCTAGCGGAAAGAATTACCTGTAGCGCTGAGTACGCTGAATTGGGGCCCTGAACCTTCCACTTTCTAGCTGCCGAACTAGTCACTATTTATTCCTCCTGCTTAGTCGTATTTCCGCCTGTGCAGACAGCCCCAACTGTAGGAATGGGCAGCACAAATGCAAGCATAAAAAGCATTCAATAAAACTGTGTCTACAGAAAAAAATACCTCTGCTTTCTTTAAAAAAAGAACATGTGTGCATGTGCTTTTTTTTGCAAAAGGGCATTTGAATTATCTGTGCAGGTAAGTTCGTCATCTAGTGCTATACCCATGCGGGGTGGACTGAATGAGTTAATCATTATTGTTCTCTGCTGACAGCCAACGTGGAAGGTCCTAACCTGGAACTGAGCGCCGGAGAAAAACGCTGGACGTTCGCCTTCCGTCTGCCGCCGACCAGTCTACCGTCCTCCTATGAAGGTACGAAGCCATTGGCAGCAAATAATACTATGATACACTGGCCAGCAAAAGAAATGCGACATTTTTGGAATCACCGGAAACACTTTAGTGCTTCCGATGATGCCAAAAATGTCGCATTTCTTTTGCTCGTCAGCATTATTATGGTGTAAAATATACCCTCCACCCCCCACCCCCGACCCCAGCCCCCCGCCCCGCCCCCCACCCCGCCCCTTTTCACACTACCTAAAATCTTCACTTTGACAACAATGATCCCATGAAATTGTCTCTTCAAGTGTTTCAGTCAATTATTTTCTAGAATCGAGGCGAAGGGCACATCACTCCTTTGTAAGTCTCTTCTTACCCCGTAAACCCCTGACGTGCTTGACAGGGCCGTGCGGACCGACCATGATAGTTCAAGGGTGATGTCGGAATAGCTTGGCGCCTGTAGGCGCCAAGCTATTCCGACACCACCCTTGAACTATCACGATCTGTATCAAAACTGTGACAGGTCTGCTCTGAGAGAATACAAACTGAATACAATATATACTTTAGTATCACTTTTCAATACGGTAGACAAAAAGCATTCAATAAAACTGTGTCTACATCGAAAGACCTCACGGCTTTCTTTCAAAAGACTTTTCATCTCCTGACGTCATCACGCATACATTATGTACATGATAGAGACTATTGATATACTCACCCTGATGATGACGTGTTTAGGGGTGTGTCCAATACATGTAGCCCGGGGAGCCTCGTCTTGGCTCGTCACGGGGCCTTTACCTCATTACTCAACTCACGTGCATATTTATAGAGAACAGCAAACAACCGGCGCGTGATGCATCGATACCAAGTTTACTAGCATTAGCAAACTTGATGTCGGTGCATCGCGCGCCGGTTGTTAAGGTTAACGCTAGCAAACATAATATCGGTGCCGCCTCAAGCGCCGGTTGTTAGCTATTTTATATCAACGTGCACAGTCACTTTATTGTTTCCAGGCGAGTATGGCGCGATCCGATGGTGGCTGAGGGTTGAAGTGGACAAGCCGTTCCCTTCTATCAACAACAAGTGGTTCCGAGCTTTCACGGTCCTCAGCAAACTCGACCTCAACGAGCCTGTCTACGCGGTACGCACAATTTCATGACGTGTACGCATTATGAAATACGGTGTGTTAATTCACGCATAATGTGATTGTGTGTGAACACTAGTGCGATGTATTGTATGTGTCATACGATGACGTGCGCCCATTGTGTCACTACGGGCGACGGAGAGTGCAGTACTATGATGTATTCACATCGTGCCGTGATGCAACGTGTAATGGCTAAAACTACGGTTCCATAAATATGCACGAATCCGATACGAATACGATCCGAACAAGATACGTTGATGCAATTTTCCTAAAAACATTGCGTCATTTTCGTTCGAAGTCGAATGTGAATTCGGCGTTTAAAGTCCGCATCGGGCATATACTGTGGAAAGACATCAACATGAAAAAGACTTGCACGAACTTTTCTGTTTCGGACCCGTTTCGGATTCCGATTGAATTCGTATCGGACTCCTGTTTATGGAATCGTAGCTTTACGCGTAGAAGCATTCATTGCACATAAAAGCGTGGTGTGACTGCGTGTAACTTCATCATGGAATGGCGTGTGCGCACGGTGCGATGATGTGCATGCATCATATGGCCGGCATAAGCACGAATCCTGTATGAATACAATCCGAATCCAAAGCCAGTTCGAAACAGAAACGTTCGTGCGAGTCGCTTTTATAATTATGTGTGTGTTTCCATATGCCCGATAAGGATGACCAAATTCGCTTCTAATTGCGAAACGGACACGGCACATTTTTTTTTTTTTAAACGAAAATTCGTATTTGTATCGGATTAGTATAGTTTATGGAAGAGTAGCTTACACATCATACTATATCGTGACTGCAATATGATGTGATGGTGTATATATGCAATACGTATGATGTAATCACTACACACCATGCGACGACCTGTGCTTTATGATGCGATTGCTAATAAGCAAACAATCCTACGGCCGAATGCAAAAGACAGCAGTCCATTATATTGAAAAGCCGGAGTTTCATTGATTTTCACAACTCTCACTGCTCTAATAATAATAATAATAATAATAATAATAATAATAATAATAATAATAATAATAATACCGGTTATTATATAGGCGCTTTTTCCCAAATCGGTGAATGGGCTCAAAGCGCCGCGAACTGAACCCAACACGCACGCTCACGTGACACACACGCATTCACTCTGAAGACAAACACAGTACAAGACAAACGCAGGACATTCACGTGGTGCGAAGGGTCAGCTCAGCTACTGAGGTTTCGGAAATTTTGATCGCTTGTATTTGAAATTTATAAAGTGGCCTGAAACCGGTACCAAAGTGGTGGGGGTGGAAGAACCGGAGTACCCGGAGAAAGAACCCCCGACGGTCCGCCCGAATTAACGGTGACACTTACTAGAGGAGAAAAGTCCGACGCCGAAACCCGGTATCGAATCTCGCATCTTTAGCATTGGTGGCAGGCGCATTAACCACTGCGCCACGGACCGCTCCTAAAGGGTGGTATCATGCACAATTTGCGTGGGCTGGTCAGAGGGCAAAGATCCTCGAGCCGACAACGGCCCAAAGACCTATTGCTACTGGGTTAAGACGTGAGCCGGAACGAATCGCAGACTAGTTCACACGGCAGGTCACGTTAAAACTCTTTGAGCCTGCGTACACGATATAAGCACCTATGACTGTTTTCTTTTTTTACTCAACTCTTCTTCCCCCCCCCCCCCCCCCCCCCCCCCCCCATGATGGTAAATATGGTCCAAGGGAAACAACTTCTGTTATTCGATTTAAGAACCATTTGTCTATAAGAAATTACTTCCCCTTTTTTTAGAGGGTTACTGGGAATTTCTTTTGTTTCAAGCGGTTTCTATGATCCAAAAATGGCGGAAAAAAGTCTGGATACGATTTGTTGGTGTATTGCCCAAAAAAATATTTCGGTAAGTTCTTTTTAATTTTGGTACATAAAACTTATATCATTAGAAAGTTGAAATAATGAGATTTTTTACTGATAATTATGTGTAGCATTCTTGTGCGTGAAAAACTGAAAAAAAAGAAAAACAAACTTGACAATACCCCAAAAACGTGCGTCTCCAAATAGTTAACACATTCCGCTCCAGGACCGAAATCCGCAAATTTAGAAGTCCCCCCCCCCCCCCCCCCCCCCGAAGACTGTATTACTCTTCTGGAAACAGATCGAGCGTGATGGTTCAAGGGTTGTGCCAGAATAGCTTGGCGCCTATAGGCGCCAAGCTATTCTGGCACAACCCTTGAACTATCACACTCGAGCCATGTCTTGCCGTGGGGTGTCGGAGCTGAATGAGGTAAGGCAGTATCTTCCCTCTGCTGCTGTTTGTGCAGGCTCCGGTGAAAAAAACTGGCCATAAGATCGTGTCCAAGGCCCTGGGACTGAGGACGGCTGGCAATATGTCGCTCTCGGTCAAAACGGACCGCTTTGGCTACTGTCCGGGGGAGTGCGTCGTCCTTTCCAGTGGGTCACCTCTCTCCGTTATTGATTTCTTTTTGGCATTTACACACGCGCGCGCGCACACACACACGTGCACGCACGAACGCGCGCGCGCGCGCACACACACACATACACACACATACACTATGCAATTTATAAACACTTGTACATTACACACAACGTATGAAAAGACAAGTAAGGTGATGGCAAATCACAGTACACTGTGGTACACTACTCTCTCTCTCTCTCTCTCTCTCTCTCTCTCTCTCTCTCTCTCTCTCTCTCTCTCTCTCTCTCTCTCTCTCTCTCTCTCTCTCTCTCTCTCTCTCTCTCTCTCTTTCTCTCGCATATTAAAACGCATTGTGACTACAGTTCTACCGTCTTGGATGGATGCAGCGAAGTTCACATGAAAAAAGTTAATTCCTTGTATCGTCGGGGCATTAAATTAATACTTCCCGGTCCTACTTCGACTGCTGACGAAAAGTTAAAATCTCTCAAGTTATTAACATTGCCCCACCGTATCTAAAACTCTATTTTCCGACAATAATAGGAAAAACACAAGAAATAGTTCGATCCACCTTTCAAAAATTAGATTAGACATCTGTAAAACCAGCCTGTTCTTTTCAGGCGCTAAAGCGTGGAATATTTTACCTCCACACCTGAAATCAATTTGTAAGATTAGCGTCTTCAAAGATCGCCTTCAAAAATATTTACTTCAGAAGTAATAGTATGTTCGGCTCCAATATGCTACTATTCGTATAGTTAGTGGCAAGTTTCTTATAACCTAATAATTTTCTACTGTTGCTGCAGATTATGTAATTTTTCGACTGTCTGCATTAACATGTCAGGTTCATACCTGTGTGTGTGTGTGTGTGTGTGTGTGTGTGTGTGTGTGTGTGTGTGTGTGTGTGTGTGTGTGTGTGTGTGTGTATATATATATATATTTTTTTTTTTCCTGAGGGTGGGGGGGTTGGGGGGGGGATTGATCGTTTTGCTTATATATGTTTTATGTTTTGCTGTATCGTCTCATGTATTTTTATATGTGTAGAGTAGCAGGACAGTTTGGAAGACAGACTATGCCTAAAACTTTTTATCCTGAATAAAAACGTTTCATCATCATCATCATCATCATCATCATCATCATCATCATCTCTCTCTCTCTCTCTCTCTCTCTCTCTCTCTCTCTCTCTCTCTCTCTCTCTCTCTCTCTCTCTCTCTCTCTCTCTCTCTCTCTCTCTCTCTCTCTGTATTACTCTTCTGGAAACAGATCGAGCGTGATGGTTCAAGGGTTGTGCCAGAATAGCTTGGCGCCTATAGGCTAACACCCAGACGCTACTCATCTTGGGCCGGCGCGGACTCGGTACTGCGCGGCCTGCACGGTAAACTGATGTCTGTCACTGACACAGACAAGGCGCAAGTTGTGTCAGTGTCGGGCCTCAGCAGAGCCGACATCCTTCAGCGCCTTCACGATTCCGAGCCCACGAATTTAGTTACCACAGTCGTTGTACATGTTGGCATAAACGACTGTAAGCGTGGGTTCGTCATCGGCAGGAAGGGCTGGAGGGATGTGATCTCCGCTGCCAAACACGCCTTCCCTAAAGCGAAGATCAACATGTCCTCCGTCTTGCCAGTAAATAACGAACGCCAGCAAGTAGACCCGTGCATCGCCGACACCAACACTGATGTGCCTGAGAGAAGTGTGCGAGTCGCTAAAGCTAAACCTCGTTGACAATGACTGTGCCTTCTATACTAGGACAGGCGAACTGAAAACTGGATGGTGCACAGATACAATTCATCCCCAACAGGCGGGGTACCAGCGCCCTTGCCGTCAATATCAAGCGGACATATTCTAGCAGCGCCTCTAGCGTAATGTCGCGTCACAAAGATGGGCAACAACACCCCCGCCAACACACGCAACAAGACAAGCATGATAGCGAGGACAGAAACTCGCGACAAGTACGTGGACTGCACCGAGGGCCGCCACAGCTGAAAACTTCGCCTGATCAGAGGGATCCAAATCCATGTGAAAATGCTACCCAGATAATGTCGGGTAATCCCATCCAGCCGATCGATAGATCAAAGGATGCACCGACCACTGACCCGAAGCAACAGCGACCCCTCTACGGCTATGCTCCACAGCATATGAGCCCCCCGCCTGTTGCCCCGACTGGTCGGCCTACACTGATACCCGTACCCCTCTTACTTTTACCCCCACCCACTCCAGTGCCAGCCCTCAGCCTCACGTGGGCAGCTTAGTGACAGTGGCTTTGCAGTGCTGTTTAATCTGCTTGACAGGATCAGGCCACGGGCCGGACAGTAGACAGTGCGATTCTAGGCGTCTGGTGTACTTTCTTGCCCAGGGATTTTTGACAGGTCTCTAGTGTGCGATGGGTTAACTGCTTAATTGGAATAACAAATCGACGAAGTTGATATTTCTTTCTTTTAATTATTTTATCTTCTTTGTAATAGAGTAGCGTGTAGTCATAACACTTATTCTCGTTTTTATTCAATCACCTTTTTCGTGATAATCAGTTATCTTGTACTTTGCATTTATCGACATTATCTCTTATTGACACTTCATACACCAAGGGATTGTGCCACACCCGCTTGAAAAGTCGCCCGAAAGCACTGTTCGCTTTTGCCAGCCTGCTGTCAAGCTCCTTGTCCAGCTTGGCGTCCGACGTGATAATGCAGCCAAGGTAAGTAAACTGGTGCACTGACTTTAGTTCAGACTCGCCAATGGTGATGTGAGGAGGGCGATACACTGTCTTGGGTGCCGGCTGATGGAGGACCTCTGTCTTTTTCAGACTGACCTCGAGTCCAAAGAGCTGGGCAGCATCTGCGAAGCAAGACGTGATGCGCTGCAGGGCTCTCTCTGTGTGTGCAACGAGGGCAGCATCATCAGCAAAAAGCAGCTCACGAATCAGTTGGTCTAGGGTTTTCGTGTGGGCCTGCAGTCGTCTGAGGTTGAACAGGCTGCCATCGAGACGATACCTGATGTACACTGCATCGTCATCATCGAGGTCCACTGTGGCCTGCTTCAACATCATGCTAAAAAAGATGGTGAAGAGGGTCGGTGCCAGCACGCAGCCCTGCTTTACGCCGTTGAGAATAGGGAATGGTTCCGAGAGGTCATTGTTGAGTCTGACCTGGCCTTGCTGGTCCTCGTGTAGCTGGACAATCATGTTGAGGAACTTTGGGGGACAGCCAAGTCGCTCCAGGATCTGCCACATGCCTTGCCTGCTCACAGTGTCGAACGCTTTTGTTAGGTCGACAAATGTTACGTACAGCCCTTTGTTCTGCTCGCGGCACTTCTCCTGTAGCTGTCTCAGCACAAAGACCATATCGGTGGTGCTCCTGTTTGCTCTGAAGCCACACTGGCCCTCTGGGAGTTGGTCTTCAGCGATGGCAGGTACCAGCCGATTCAGGAGCAGCCTTGCAAGGATTTTCCCAGCAATGGACAGCAGGGTAATTCCCCGATAGTTGGAACAGTCAGACTTCTCGCCTTTGTTCTTGTACAGGGTGATAACGACTGCGTCACGGAGATCTTTTGGTAGTGTTCCTTCCTCCCAGCAGCAGAGAAAGAGGTCATGGAGCTTGTTGTGCAATGCTGTGCCTCCATGTTTCCAGATCTCTGGCGGTATTCCATCAATGCCTGCTGCTTTGCCACTCTTGAGCTGGTGGATGGCTGTGAGGGTCTCTTCAGCGGTGGGCGGTTCGTCCAATTCAACCTTTACTGGGAGGTGTGGGATTTGTAGGACGACTGCTTCTTGAACAGTGCGCTCAGCGCTGAAGAGGCTCTGAAAGTATTCCGACCAGCGGTTCAAGATGGAGGTATTATCTGTGAGGAGTGCCTGGCCATTCGCGCTTCGCAGGGGACTTTGTACCAGGTGCCTGGGGCCATACACTGCTTTCAGTGCTTCGTAGAAGCCCCTGTAGTCACCATTGTCAGCACAAAGCTGGGTCCTCTGTGCAAGTCTGGTCCACCACTCATTCTGGAGATCTCTGAGCTTGCGCTGGAGACTGCTGCAGACGAGGCGGAAGGCAGACTTCTTCACAGGGCAGGAAGGCTGGGCTAGGTGGGCCTGATGGGCGGCTCTTTTTTTTTGCTAGGTGTTCCTGGATCTCTACATCGTTTTCGTCAAACCAGTCTTTGTTCTTCTTTCTGGCGAAACCCAAGACTTCTGCAGAGGATTTTGCAGTAGCAGTTTTCAGTTGTTCCCAAAGTGTTTCAGGGGAGGAGTCTACTGGGTCCGCTGTGTCTTTGAGCCTGCGCTGTAAATCTGTCTGAAAGGCAGCTTTCACATCGTCACGCTGAAGGCTGGCAACATCAAGCTTTTTCTTGGGGGGCCCCCATTTCTTGGGTTTTGGCTTGAAGTGGAGCCTGAGTTTGCAGCGGACAAGGCGGTGGTCAGTGTGGCACTCTGCGCTGGGCATCACTCTGGTGAGGAGGACGTCACTGCGGTCCCTCTGACGCACTAGGACATAGTCGATAAGGTGCCAGTGCTTGGAGCGAGGATGCATCCAGGTGGTCTTTCGACTGTCCTTTTGCTGAAAAGTAGTGTTGGTGATGACCAGTTGCTGCTCCGCACAGAACTCCAATAGTAGGCGGCCATTGTCATTGCAGTTCCCCACGCCATGCTTGCCGAGGACTCCTTTCCAGGCTTCAGAGTCCTGGCCCACTCTGGCGTTGAAGTCGCCAAGGATGATGAAGATCAGCGTGTACAGAGCTGTGGTCCTCACCACCCTGCTGTATGGTTCCGAGTCCTGGGCCCTCTACCGCAGCCAACTACGACTCCTCGAACGCTTCCACCAGCGCTGCCTGCGTACCATCCTGGGCATTCACTGGAGTGACTATGTCACCAACGTCGAGGTCCTTGAACAGGCTGAAACTGTGAGCATCGAGGCTTTGCTGCTGCGGACACAGCTCCGCTGGGCGGGGCATGTCTCCAGGATGGAGGATCATCGCCTACCAAAGATCACCCTGTTCGGCGAGCTTGCTACTGGACACCGTGACAGAGGGGCACCAAAGAAGAGATACAAAGACTGTCTCAAGAAGTCACTTAGTGCCTGCCAAATCGACCACCACCAGTGGTCTTCGCTTGCTGCGGACCGTGACACCTGGCGCTCCACCATTTACAAGGCAGCTGTCTCCTTTGAGGACTCTCGCAGAGCTAGCCTTAAGGACAAGCGGCTCGGGAGAAAAAACAGAGATGCCGCAGCTCAGAACCCTGGCCAGACCTTCCCCTGCAGCCACTGCGGTCGAACCTGCCTGTCTCGGATTGGCCTCCGCAGCCACGAACAAGCCTGCAGACGTCGTGGGCAACTCCTATAAAATCTTCGTTCGCGAAGTCAAGCCAAGAGACACCAAGGGAATACTGTCTCTTCCTGTAGTTCTATTTGTGTACAAAACCTTCCTTGTCTCAAAGCTTTTTTTTTTATATATATACCTCTTCAAAGAAGACAATTTTTGTACTCTTATATACTTTAACGTTCAAAGTGATAGTATGCCTGGCGGTGGTACAAAAAATGATTTATTTTGTAGTGGTGGACTTAAAATAGGTCACCTGAATATCTATCATCTTGTCAATAAGGTGCCAGATCTCTGTGTGTTTTTGAACCAGCCTGAGCACTTCCACATTTTTGGTGTTTCTGAATCAAGACTTAAGAATAAAATCAGAAATGCTTCCATCTCTATTCCTAACTATAAAATATTTCGTAAAGATGCCGCTTTGCCTCAACACACAGGGCTAGCGATTTACAGGCATACTCTAGCTACGCCAAGAGGCGGCAAGACCTCGAATTTACCAAAGTGGAGTGTATGTGGCTCGAGTTAAAAACACCACAGTCATCACCTATACTAATCGGCTTTGTCTATAGAAATCCGGCAGCCGGCTGGGATTGGTTTGATGAGTTTACAGCTTTGATGGACAAGGCAAGTTAGAGCAAGTGTGACATATTTCTCCTAGGTGATTTCAATATAGACCTATCTAGACCTAAGGGATCAAATGTAGCATGGATCACGACCACATCGCTATTTGGTTTGACACAAATAATTACAGCGCAAACTCGAATCACACCTACATCATCCACGCTCATTGATCATATTTATGTTACCAACAAGGACAGAATAACTAGTGCGAATGTCCCGACCTTAGCCATTAGTGATTATAACCCGGTATGTTGTACAATTGCTCTGAAGCTTGATAGGCCAAAGAAAAACAAACACACAACTATCGTTCTTATAAAACATTTGATAGGGATAAATTCATGCACGATTTGCGCAATACATCCTTTGATGATGTATACTGCCACACTTGCCCTGACAATGCCTTGTCTTGCTGGATGAGTCTGTTCCTCGGAGTCCTTAACAAGCACGCGCCCCTCAGCAAACGCGTTAAACATTGCTGGCTAGAGTCAATTAATAAAAATTTAATGTCGGGAGCAGTTTTCCTAGATCTTAAAAAAACTTTTGATCTTGTAGACCATGAGATTCTCTTACATAAGCTTACAATATACCACATGGACGAAACTACAATAACTTTTCTCAGATCCTATTTGGAAGACCGAAAGCAAAAAGTATACGTCCATGGTCAGTACTCTATGCAAGACCATGTTAAATTTGGAGTTCCTCAAGGATCAATTCTAGGACCCCTCCTATTTTTACTTTTCATAAATGACCTTCCTTTACATATTTCCGACCCTAACGTTAATTGTAATCTCTTTGCGGACGATACAAGCCTTCACTTTCCTGGTAAGAACAGTCATGATATTAGTCGTCGTTTACAATCCAGTCTCGACGAAGTTTCTGATTGGTGCTGTAAAAACCACATGGTACTACATCCTGATAAGACGAAGAGCATGTTAATCAACTCACGACAAAAACATCAACTTCACCCCCCCCCCCCCCCCCCTCCACTAACGCTCAGTCTTAACTGCCAACCTATTGAACAAGTTCATGAACTCACCTTCCTTTGAATACGTATAGATGAGCAGCTAAGTTGGGAGAAACATGTGACTAACATCTGTAAGAAGATATCAAAAAATATATATGTCTTTTATCACAGTTGAGAAGTGTGACTGACATAAATACACGAAAAAATGTTTTTTCATGCGCACATTAGATCCCATGTTGATTACATCTCCACTGTTTGGGATGGTAGCGGTGATGTGCATATCAAAAAACTAAATTCACTATACAAAAGAGCCATTAAAAATGTAGATATAAGACCCATTCCTACCGCTGAAAAACTGCAAAGTCTCAAACTTCTTGGCCTTCGTCAACAACTCGTTTACAACAAATGCATACTTATGTTTAAAATTCTCCACAAGAAAGCTCCACAGTATCTAACAGCTAAATTTACTCCACAACGACAGTGTGAAAGGTTCTCGAGGAACAGTACTCTTCCATTACCACTACCTCGCATTGACTTAATCAAATCAAGCCTAGCCTTTTCGGGACCACTTTTATGGAATTCACTTCCTCAACATTTAAAAACACTAACCCACCTTTCCTCCTTTAAAACAAAACTACACATATACCTGATGAAAACTGCTTAGATATATTATTTTTTATCCTGTGATTCTGATGAAAGGTTATGTAAATGTATATATGTTAATACGTGCATTTACACGGCTGTAAACGTGTGTATATGTATGTTCGATTCTTGGTACTTTGTGCTTGGTTTTGCTGTGCTATGATATGTGTGGTTTTTTTGTTGTTGTTGTTGTTTGTTTGTTTGTTTGTTTGTTTTTTGTTTTTTTTGGGGGGGTGGAGGGGGGGCTTTTTTTCTTTGTTTTTTGTTTGTTTCTTCTTCTTTTCTTTTTTTTTCTTTTTTTCCCTACGTAATTTGTGCTGAGGAGTGTTATTTCCTTTTTTGTATTTGTTTATTGTTACCTTAGTATCTTTTTCTGTCCTGTACTGCGTGTGTCTGTACTTATTTAGTTATGATCTTTGTTTGCGTTAAATATTTTTTTGCTTGTCTTCAGTATACTTCATGTTGTAGTATGTTAGCAACGGCAAGTTTGAAAAATGAAGTATTTGTATCTGTCAAAACTTCTACCGTTATGTAATAAAGTTTCATCATCATCTCCGTAAACGGAGCAAAGGAGCTAAGTTCGCCTCTAAGCGTGGTCATGGAAAAAGTCATTCTTGTCTTCTCTAACAACTGTTCAAGCTATCCTTTCGCTGTTGTTTGTCTTTGCATCTTAAACACACTCTTGTACACCAAACATTTCAACCAGTCAACATCATTTGTTTTCGTCGTGGTGGTGAAGGAACACTATTAACGGTATGTGCTTGTGTTGACGTGTTTAAGTCGTGGCGGAGAACCAGAGCACGACGGATATGGGCCGGCTAAAGGTCTGTCTTATCCAACGCGCTCAGTTCGTGGCCAGTGACGATAGCAGATCGATACTTCTGGGCATCGCTTCCATGCTGACTGAGGTTACCCTGAAGAAGGTACGCGCTCACTTGCTGACTCATTTGTGGGATGGTTTGTGATTTCGGACCTTACGGCTTTCAGCCGTAAGGTCCGAAATCACAGACCAACCCAAACTTTTACTCAATCACTCACCGTAGCATCGTGCACGACATGACCTACGCACCGAGAGAAGGCCGCAGAAAGGCCACAGAAAGCTTGCTAATGGTGCGTCCTTGACCTTTCGTGTCCTCGACCACGAGCGCTAACCTGTTGTTTGTGATGTAAGGTGAGATTTTGAGTGACCTGGACCTTAAGTGCTGGCTCATTATTTGTGTCGTAGGGCGAGACCTTGACCTTGAATGACCTTCGGTTACTGGTCCCGGCTACCCCACCGTCCACCCTTAAGCGGACGTGCCACATCATCACTGTCACCTACTTCATCAAGGTACGGGCCTAACTTAGCCGGCCATAAATCCACTCAACGCAAGACCACAGGCTGGGACACAGTAATGCATAATGGCTTTCACGATGTGTGTCAGTATCAACGTACAGTATTTGCTTCTTCTGGTCTGTGTAATACAAGAGGTATAGATCCTTACGAGCCCACCCGCAATTGCGGGGGCTTATGAGGATCTATACCTCTTGCAGAACACTGACTTGAAGATGTAAATATTGTACATTAATGCACATCGTGAAAACACGATGCGTTACTTCAGCCTCGTATTTTAAAAGAGTGACTGCCAAGAGGGAATATGGGAAAGGTAAGGTATCTGTCTTTTCCGCCTCACACTCCCCCCCCCCCCCCCCCCCCCCCCAATTTCAAAGAAAGAGAGAGAGAGACAGAGAGATTCAATGATGCAATGAAGCTTTATTTATCAACGGTTGAGGCATTGGCATCGTCATAGACCTTGCCATTTTTCAAACCTGCCGTTGCTACAAAATACTACGAGACAATATTTAAAAAAAAAACTAAGTATACAGTTAAATGTTAATGAAACAAAAACATTGCTAGTTTAGAGAAAGAAAGTCCCATGATGATCTCACACTCCTAAACACACACACACACACGCACACACACACACACACACACACACACACACGTGACATGGCACACACACACACACACACACACACACACGTGACACGGCACACACACACACACACACACACACACACACACACACACGTGGCCGGCCCATCACACACGCACACACAGAATTTGTAACTGGGACCAAACGGAGAGAGAGAGAGAGAGAGAGAGAGAGAGCGAGCCGGAGAGAGAGAGAAAGAGAGAGAGTGTGTGTTTAAGATGCAAAGACAAACAACAACGAAAGGATAGCTTGAACAGTTGTTAGAGAAGACAAGAATGACTTTTAGAGGCGAATTTAGCTCCTTTGCTCCGTTTACGATGAGAGAGAGAGAGAGAGGGAGAGAGAGAGACTCAATGACGAAAAGCGTGTGGCCTGTTAAAGTAGGGGAAGTCAGTAACTCAACTCGTCAATGTTTCGAGATAGGTAACACACAGGCTCGTGAGAATATATTCCTTTGCTGGCTCGAGTTAATTCAATGTTGCAATGTTTATGTAGAATGCATCGTGTGCCGTTGGCCACCGCGGTGCTGTTACAGGTGACGGTACAGGTTCCGTGGGGTTTCGACCTGGACGTGGAAGTACCCATCGTGATCGGAACCATCCCCAGGGGTAAAGCCGCCTCTCCCATCCAGCCGCCTGGGCAACCGGGTAGAGTACACTGTCAACATCTGCGCTCAGATGCATGAGTGAGCTTAGTGCTGCTCAAGCCACTAAGCCAGGCGCTCCGCTCCGCTATTAGCGGAGCGCCTGGTTTAGTGGCTTGAGCAGCACTAATCTAACGCAGTCATGCAACTGAGTCCTGTAGTCTGGAGACTGTTATGGCGATCTGCCTTACTTCAGTGACTGACCTCGGGCCGACTCGGCGTATGAGTCATTCTGGAGTGTTACTACATGCCATACGCCAGTTCTGAAGTGTGGGGCATTCTGGGTATTATGTGACATGCCATACGCCAGTTCTGACGTTTGGGTCATTCTGGAGTGCTATATAAAATAATTTATGTTGTACGCAGTTCTGGCGTATGTGTCATTCTTGAAGGATATAAATTATAGCAAAAGTTATACGTCAGATCTGACATTTGGGTCATTCTGGAGTGTAATATATCATATGCTATACGCCATTTCTGGCGTATGGCACATGTTATATAACAGTCCAGATCGGCCCGAGGTGAGTTAATTTGGCGTAAGGCAGATCGACCAGGGGACACTTTATCAGCGTGTATTTTTTGCGTGATATTTAGCGTGACATTCACAGTAATATTCAAAACACACGTGAAACACGTCCAGAACTTTACGTTTCTTGGCACTACCCTGTCATGTGACCTTAAGTGGGAGGAAAACACTCGCCTCATCGATCAAAAAGCACAGCAGCGCTTGTTCTTCCTGCGACGTCTGAAAAGTTTCGGTCTCGGTGCCCACATGTTGTTGCAATTTTACCGAGCTGTGATTGAGAGCGTGCTCACCTTTTCGATCACGGTTTGGTTGGTTGGTTAGTTCGGGTTTAACGTCCACAGCACCGAGGTGATCATGGACGGCCATGACGGTAGGATTATGGGGGACAGGGAAATCTATTGCCTATGGAGTACGACACGGTTTTGTATGGTTCCATCACGGCCAAAGAGAAAATCAGACTGAGCAGGGTGGTCAAGACCGCTTCGAAAATTATAGACATAGATCTTCCTAGCCTAGACTCACTGTACAAGCAGCGTCTCTTACGTAGAGCAAGTCTTATCTCCAGTGATTCCACCCACCCCGGTAATGAGTTTTTCCAACTTTTACCATCAGGGCGTAGGAAGAGGTCCATCAGTACCAAGACCAGCAGATTCCGCAACAGTTTTTCCCTCTGGCTGTTCGCGCTCTCTCTCTGATCAACCGGACTAATTGGAGAGAGCGCGAGTGGCTAGTGAGAACTTGTCGGAATGTGTACAGTCAGCTTATAACTGAATCGGTGAGGCGTGCCCGTTCGCCGTGTTTAATACCGGTATTTGCTTAGTATTTAGCATGGAAATTGTATTTTAGAGTTTACTGTGTGTGTGTGTGTGTGTGTGTGTGTGTGTGTGTGTGTGTGTGTGTGTGTGTGTGTGTGTGTGTGTGTGTGTTATTTTAGTCTTAGTAACTGACATCAAGACAAATTTCAATGTTTTTATTGTTTGTTTGTTTTTTTACATGGAAACGTGTGTCAATATATCTTATCTTATCTTATAAACAAGTAACAACAAAGAACAATCAACAAACAAACAATGAACAAGATGAGGATTTCATCGCAAGGTCTACCGTATTGTTTAGAGCTCACGTGCGTATCTGTAACTCGAGGAAAATATGTATCGTTACATTGTTGTGTAATGTTCTGTGCATCTACTGTGGGAACTCAGGGTATTTGCCCGACCACATATTGTGGTGCACCTTCGTGCTTGTGTATGTATGTTTCTCCTGCCTACTTCCTAAGTTCCGGAGAAAGACATGGGTTGTATGGGAGACCTGATGCATTCTTTTCGAGGATGCAGATGATCGTCTTGGTATATACCTGCGTGTTTCTCTGTGGGCTGGCGATTGGGTGCCTGATGGGCGGGGACGGGGGATCTGGCTGTTTGTCTGTCTAGCGCTGAGTAATTCCCCTTGGTTTGTGTACAATTCTGCCAGCGCTAGCCTCACCTATCAGGTTTGTGAGTATGTGTAGCTCGAGACAAATTTGTATCGTTACATTGTTGTGTAATGTTCTGTGCATCTACTGTGGGAAATCAGGGTGTTTGCCTGACCACATATAGTAATGCACCTTCGTGTTTGTGTATGTATGTTTCTCCTGCCTACTTCCTAAGTTCCGGAGAAAGACATGGGTTATATAAGAGATCTGATGCATTCTTTTCGAGTATGCAGATGATCGTCTTGGTCTATACCTGCGTATTTTTCTGTGGGCTGGCGATTGGGTGCCTGATAGGCGGGGGCAGGGGATCTAACTGTTTGTTTGTCCAGCGCTGAGTAATTTCCCTTGATTTCAGTACAATTCTGCCAGCGCTGGCCTCACCTGTCTGGTTTGTGAGTATCCTTCTGAAATATTTCCCTCCTCTCTAAGCCAACCTCTGATCAACACACACGCCGGCGCACACTGAAATAAAGACGGACACACAGCGCTTCCCGCCATTAGTACGCTTGGTGGGCTGGAGTAGCGACAGGAATTTTGAAGAAGAAGAATAGCACGAGCAGCAAAATGACGTCACTACAAGCTTCACGTCAAGGCATCGCTGGTCTCACGACGCCGTGTACACTGGGGCGAATTTGAGAAAGTATTTAGCCAAGTTTCAAGCTTGTGTGTACAGAAATATCAGAGATTCTCTTGTTTACATACATGCGCACACACATACATACATACACACGCACATACATACATACATACATACATGCATACATATATACTTACATACATACGCACATACGGCGCTTCGCGCCAAATGTACGTTCAGCAGCTAGGTTAGCGTAACCTAGACATGACGTAATTTTTATCTTGTCACTTTCAATGTTAGAGTTTTAGCCTGCTCGCCTTTGACATCATGGACATGCTATTAAATTCGCTCAACCCGCGACCCGTCCTAAAAAGTCACTTCTATAAATAGAAGGGACTTAAAAACGTGAAACGTTTACGGCTTAAAGTCTTTTGTCCACCATGAAGGTGATCTCAAAGACGGGGCACCGAACAAATTTTGACTCCAGCTGGGTCGAACCTGTGATTTTTCGGACGAGAGGCGAACGCTTTACCACTTGAGCAACACAGCTCTCCACACAAGCAAAGACAAATATGTAAATAAATAAATAAATAAATAAATAAATAAATAAAGTTTGTTTCTTCTGGTTTGGATGATTTCATTTTCGTTTAGAGCATAAACGTGAAGTGTTCGTATACTGTCATTTCTAGACAGACCGAGCCACTCCCATTCTCAAACTGTGTGAATCATAGTAACCGAGAGGAAAGCTCGAGGTGACTATGAATCAAACAGTTTGAGAATGACAGTCGCGATGTCTGTCTAGAAATGACACTCCATTTCTATGTGGTAGAACCTTTCACAACATGAATCCAGTCACCAGAAATCAAACAAAGCAGACGATAGCTAGTTTCGCTTTAGTCTGTCGGCTGCTCCGGCCTGAGCCGCTAATCGCAGTGATTGTTGAGTTTCGCTGTTTGTAGTGAAAACAATGCAAACGTTGGATATCTACAGTAGTGACTATGAATCCGGTCGTAAAGGTTTGTCTGTTTCATTTTCAGACGCTGTTGTGAGGAGCGCGATGTCATTGAGTCTAGCGTAGCGGTAAGTGGTGGTTTTGCCTCCTGCAGGTTCACCATGCTATCCCAGAAAGCTTATCGCGGTAAGACATGACTAGGACATATGTTGTGGGGGTTTTGCCTATGAAAGTAAAAGTGGTCTTGAAAGGTTCTATACTCATGTTGCTGGTACCCTGCTTGCCTTCAGCCCCACCGGAAGACCCTCGTACGAGCATCAGTTACCGGAGGTGCGAGGTGGGCTTCACTCCCTGCCGCAAGTCTAACGCCAACTTCTCCAACTTCCTATCCACACCCTGGTGCCCCTACGTCGAACACTTGGTACACACCCCCGCCGCTGCCGCTGCTGCAACTCCGCTGCAGGCTCCGCCGCAGGGAAAACCTCCGGGCGCGGCCGCTCTGCCTCCAAAGCCAGGGGCAGGTGTGGGCTTGGGGCTTGTGGGACCACCAGCCTCTCAGGCCAGTGCCTACGCGCCGTCAGCCCCGCACGCGGAGGAACTAGTGGCGCCCCCTTCCTACGAAGAAGTGCTCAGGATGGACGAACATGCGCAGATGGCCAGTCCACCGGCCAGCCAGAAGCAGGTTAGATCAAATTCACTGGGTCTATGCCATTCAGGCAGCCCTGACCCACTACAAAGACATTAACTCTTTCAGCGCCAACACACCCTACAGCATGAGATTGATTGACCATAATAATTCAAGGGCCGTAATGCCAGATTAGCTTCGCGCCTGAATGCGCCAAGCTAATCTGGCACTACCCTTGAATTATCATGGTCAATCCACCCCCTGCCAGTGGTACATAGTCGTTAAAGTAACACTTCCAAAATTCGGGAAATGCGCCCATGGCGCTAAAAGGGTTAATTTGAAATTACGCCTGACGGTCCGTTACAAAAAAATAATTCACGATTGCTCACCCAGTAAGCAAAAGATCCTAGGGCTGATATTGGACCCAGTGGGACCGCGCACATGCGTGCGCGGGCCCCTGACTCGGGCCGACGTCGGATCCTTGCATACTGCCGGGGCAGCAGCTGGACTGACAGGAGGAGCAGTTTTAAGCGCGGGCAGTTTCATTTCGTTTATTACTACATTTTCGACTGCATACCCGTCCCGTAAGTTCTTTCTCACAGTGCATGAAAATTTAGCTGTAGATGGCGGAGTGGAATGTATCTGCAAAAACGACTGTGAGCTAGCTGTGGTTTTCTTTACCCGTAGGCAGAAGCTCCATCCCTTCCACCAGTTACTCCGATGGTGTGCTGATGAGGTCGCCTAGACCGAAACAGCTGTCCACACCGACCGATACACGACTTTGGTATCAGTTTCAGCCCACTTAATCAAATTCCAAATACAAACGATTTTGAATTTCCAAAACTTCAGTAGCTCGCTTGAGCTAGCCATTAGCACCACGTGAATGTTCTGTGTTTGTGTACAGTGTGTGAGTGAATGCGCGTGATTCACGTGAGCGTGCTTGTTGGGTTCAGTTCGCGACGGCGCTTTCAGCCGATTTTCGACTGGGATAAAGCGCCTATTTAAAGCGCTTATTATTATTATTATTATTATTATTATTATTATTATTATTATTATTATTATTATTATTATTATTATTATTACACTCTAGACCCCCAAAAGAGACCCCAATTTCCATGCATCGAGGGGCTTTAATTACAGTGAATATGCCATGCGCATCCTTCGGGGGCATTAGGCATTTGCTACTTCCGGTTACTTAGCACTCCTCCTTTCCCCCTCAGTCACACACACTGTCAAGGGACCCAAAATTATGTTCAGGAGTAAGAAGGTTGGAACTAAAGTTACTGGCGAGATCATATAAAGAGGAAAAGTATATCGCCGACTGCGAGTAATTAATGGGGTTAGTGGAAACAGGAAACGGTCGGACAATGCCTGGCCTGCACGTGCGACTCGTAAAACTAGTTAACGGGGACAGTCCGTTGTTACCTTATCAGCGGCTGACAAGAGAAAATGTGGACGTGCGGAAATGTGGTATTTAAACTATCTAGCGGGGGGGAAGGGGGTCAAAACTTTCCCGCTCGAGTCTATCAAAGAATCCACCTATTCAGCAGAGTCTGAGGAAAATTCCAGAAATTGGAAAAGAAATAGTCCGTTCAAAAAATAATTATATTAATGTTGTGATACGGGTGTTAGGTTACATTGGATGCATGGACTGGATGTGAAATGCATGTTTAGTATATTCTATACAGTTATTGAAATTAGTTGAAGTTGATGTAGAGATGTGAATGAGTGAATATTCATGACATCGCGTAGTAATACAGAATGAGGAAGGGAGAGAGACTTGTGTATATATACGGAGGAGAGAACACTGAGAAAAGAAGACGAGGACTTGAACACCGAGACTTGGCGCCGAGAGAGGCAGAGAGGGACGAGAAGACCGTGAGGTCGGAGATGGAAAGTGGTGTGAACTTGTGTGATCGGGAATAACCGGTTCCAATATGGACTCAACGGAAGACGATCAGCTACACCCAAGAGAAGGAGATAACGGGAAACCGGGTGAACGAGTATAGTGCAAGCACAGCGGAGACTGACGAACGTTTCTGCTACATATTCATCTTTGGAGGGGTATTTAGCCCAGCGTGATAAATACGTTTTCAGGGCAGTGGGCAGATGTTCACATCTGCACGGGACAAAGACGACCCCGCCCTCCAAGAGTCCCCTGCTGCCTTGCAGGTTAGGTTTTGGATAACCAAAGGCTAGGGTGCTGACACGGTACCTGATTGGGTGTATGAACTTCCTTGATGAAGTCACCACTTAGGGCGAAAGAGTCCCATGAGGGTCTCATCGGCCACGAGTCCAGGACCAAGGCGAGCCACACGTTATGTGGAGTTTCGGTTGTGGTTAACAGCCTGGAGAGGGATGGGCTCCGCCAGGTTCTTTTGCCCAAGACACACCACATGCAATGACAACCTTACCTCAATCCATACCGGATCGGTCGTCGCCCGGAACAAGGACCGCGCCTTCTGTTATGCGCCAGGGCAGAGGTGTTAAGTGTGTTACTGGTGCACCATCACCATCAAAACTCCGTGCCAGAAACAACATCAGCATTGGCACTTGGAACGTCAGAACATTAAGAACGCCTGGAAAGGTAGAGGAACTGACACATGAAATGAACAGACACCATTGGACCATCCTAGGACTTTGCGAAGTACGATGGAAGAACCTTGGGGAAACATCAACCCAGGAAAGCCACAAACTGTACTACAGTGGCAGAGAAGACAAACACGAACAGGGTGTCGGATTTCTCGTCCACAAAGACATCGTAAACACCGTCATGAGTTGTCGGCCAGTCTCCAGTAGGCTTATCACCATACGCTTGAGGGCAACCCCATTTAATATCACCATTGTACAAGTTTATGCCTCAACAACAGACTATGGCGATGAGGAAATAGAAGACTTCTATGACCAACTGCAAAAAGTTCTGGACCAGACCCCCAAGAAAGACATTCTTGTGGTGCAGGGAGACTGGAATGCCAAAATAGGAGAGGATGCTGCTAGGAACTGGAAAGGCACATGCGGACGCTACTGCAATGCAGAGACCAGCGACAGAGGATTAAGGCTCCTGGAATTTGCCAGTTCAAATGATCTAAAGCTGATGAACACGTTTGGCCCGCACAAAGTATCCAGAAGGTGGACATGGCACAGCACGAACGGAGAGCACCATAACCAAATTGACTAGATCATGGTGAAGAGACGCTTCCAAACCAGTGTGAACATTGCCAAGACAAGAAGTTTTCCAGGAGCAGACATTGGAAGTGACCATGACTTAGTGATGATGACCTTCCGACTCCGCCTAAAGAAGGTCAACAAGCAGGGTCCCACCAGAATCAAGTTTGACCTCGAGAAGCTGAAAGACCCAGAGGTAGCGGAAGCCTTTCAGGCAAAGATAGGAGGAAAATTCGCACCACTGCTACTTCTGGGTGCAGAAGACACGGACGTGGACACACTGGTTGACACATTTAACACTGTTGTAACCCAAATAGCCAGTGAGATCCTTGGCAAACACCGACAAGCAAAGAAACCTTGGGTTACAGCTGACATCTTTGTTCTATGTGACAAGCGTCGAGAATTAAAGAAAAAGAAATCAGAGGTAGAAGGAGCTAAACAATACAGGGAAATTAACCAGGATATCAAGAAAAGCATGAAAAAGGCAAAGAATAAGTGGATTGAAGATCAGTGTAAACACGTAGAAGAAAATCTGAACAAAAATAATAGCAAAAAAAGCATACCAGCTGGTGAAAGACCTGACCAGTGTAAAACAAGGACGCTCCTCGATCATTCAAGATAGTGAAGGGAACTTTCTTACGGAAGACCAAGACATACTGAAGAGATGGACAGAGTACTGCTCAGATTTGTACAACCACCGAGCTGCAGGGGATCCAGGCATACTTGTCAACCCACCCGTGACCAACAATGGCAACTATCCCATCCTCCGAGAAGAAGTAGAGGCTGCAGTGAAGTCGCTGAAAAAAGGGAAGGCAGCAGGAGCTGACAACATCCCTGCAGAGCTAGTCCAAGAAGGGGGAGAAGACACGATAAGCGCCTTACTAACAATCTGCAATAAGATCTGGCAGTCAGGGGATTGGCCCACGCCATGGACCCAATCACTTATAATAACTCTCCCCAAAAAAGGCAACTTACATCAATGCCAGAACTATCGCACGATCAGTCTTATATCCCACCCAAGCAAAGTCATGTTAAAGATCCTACTGAACAGGCTGAAGCCACAGGCATTAGGAAATCATAGCTGAGGAACAGGCAGGCTTCAGATCAGGGCGCAGCACAACTGAACAGATCTTCAACCTGAGAGTTCTATGTGAGAGATATCCCCAGCACCAGCAGGACCTCTATCGTGTCTTTGTGGATTTAAGAAAGCGTTTGACAGGGTGTGGCATGCAGCCCTTTGGTCCACCATGAAGCTATACAACATCAATGCCAACCTGATCAAAGTCATAGCAAACCTTTATACTCACAAACCAGATAGGTGAGGCTAGCGCTGGCAGAATTGTACAACAAACCAAGTGGAATCACTCAGCGCTGGACAGACGAACAGTTAGATCCCTTGCCCCCGCCTATCAGGCACCCATTCGCCAGCCCACAGAGAAATACGCAGGTATAGAACAAGACGATCATCTACATCCCTCAATGTAGGATCAATCAATCAAGGGATGTAGATGATCGTCTTGTTCTATACCTGCGTATTTCTCTGTGGGCTGGCGAATGGGTGCCTGATAGGCGGGGGCAGGGGATCTAACTGTTCGTCTGTCCAGCGCTGAGTGATTCCCCTTGGTTTGTTGTACATAGCAAACCTTTACAACAAGGCCACTAGCGCAGTCTGCTTCAACGGCAAAATAGGAAACTGGTTTAGGACTACAGTTGGAGTCAGACAAGGCTGCTTGCTCTCACCTACTCTTTTCAACATCTTCCTGGAAAGAATCATGACGGACGCTCTGAAAGATCACGAAGGAACTGTCAGTATTGGAGGCAGAACAATCACGAACTTGCGCTTTGCGGACGACATTGATGGCCTTGCATGAACAGAGAAGGAGCTAGCTCAGCTGGTGAAAAAGCTGGATAGTACAGCCATTGCATATGGGATGGAAATCAGTGCAGAGAAGACCAAACTGATGACCAATAACGCCAGTGGCATTGGCACTGAAATCATTGTTGGAGGCCAAAAACTGGAAACAGTTAAGAAATTCAAATACTTAAGAGCCATTGTGACAGATGAGGGATCAAAACCAGAAATACTGTCCAGGATTGCGCAGACAACAACAGCACTGACAAGATTGAAGACCATATGGAAGGACAGAAACATCACACTCTGCTCCAAGATCAGACTGATGCGCTCCTTAGTCATCTCAGTGTTCTTGATGCCTGCGAGTCATGGACCCTCACAGCAGACCTTGAAAGGAGGATACAAGCCACTGAAATGAGATGTTTTCGAAGGCTGCTTGGCGTCTCATACAGAGATCACATCACAAACGAGGAAGTGGGAAGCAGAATCAGGCAAGCCATCGGGCCCTATGAAGACTTATTAGCCATTGTGAGAAAACGCAAACTGAAGTGGTATGGGCATGTCACGCGTTCAGCAGGGCTTGCCATAACAATCCTGCAAGGCACTGTGCAAGGAGGACGAAGGAGAGGAAGACAGAGGAAAAGATGGGAGGACAATATCTCAGAGTGGACAGGACTGAAGCTGGGCGATACGCTGAGAATGGCAGAGAACAGAGAGGATTGGAGGGAGCTGGTTGCCAAGTCATCAGTGGTGCCCCAACGGTCGGCAAGACTACGGGATATAGATAGATAGATAGATAGATAGATAGATAGATAGATAGATAGATAGATAGATAGATAGATAGATAGATAGATAGATAGATAGATAGATAGATAGATAGATAGATAGATAGATAGATAGATAGATAGATAGATAGATAGATAGATAGATAGATAGATAGATTAGATTAGATAGTAGATTAGATAGATTAGATTAGATTAGATAGATAGATTAGATTAGATTAGATGATAGATTAGATTAGATAGATAGATAGATAGATAGATAGATAGATAGATAGATAGATAGATAGATAGATAGATAGATAGATTAGATAGATAGATAGATAGATAGATAGATAGATAGATAGATAGATAGATAGATAGATAGATAGATAGATAGATAGATAGATAGATAGATAGATAGATAGATAGATAGATAGATAGATAGATAGATAGATAGATAGATAGATAGATAGATAGATAGATAGATAGATAGATAGATAGATAGATAGATAATATGTGCTGGGTTCATAAGTGCAGCATTGACAATTGTGAATGTGCCGAAAGAGAACATTAAAAGATCACCGGGACCAGAGGGTCGACACTGAGACGCAGCGGCCACGAGGACCAGATAGCGGGTGGACAGATGCAACGCCGACGCCGAGGACCACTGAGATAGCCACATAAGTAGTGCGTGTAGAAAACCTGGCCAGGTAAGGTGACTTTTAAGTTGTTTCTGTGCACAGAACTAGATGGTGAATTAACAGAACTAGACCGAATTAGGATAGAACAAAGATGAACTGACAGCGAGATAATAAGATACTTAGACAGTAGTTAAGTGTGACATGTTGAATGCTTTTATGTAAATAATTAACATAGTTAGCAACTCAGCAACTGAGTTCGTACTAATCGTTTGTATGGATGCGTATGTGGGGAACGCATGCGAGACGTCCCTCTCCAGAGTGAGAGAAATGTACTGAATGAGATGATTGAGGGCTACAATGATGAGAGTATGAGAGTGTGAGTGGAGATCCCCCTGTTGACAAGATTATATATAACCTACACCCACATCACAAACATTTAAACCACCATTCTTTCCGTCAGTCCGTGACACACACACACACACTCCACGCTGTTTTTTGTGCTTAGAGCAACTAGATATATGTACCCAACGGAGAAAGAAAAACGCTTAGAAAAGACGGGTACAACACAATTTATTAATATTTCGGGTAAATACCCTTTGTCAAAATAGACAAACAAACAGAGAGATTAGCCACATTCCTTCTGCGAATGAAGATAAGTAGCGCCTAATCTCTCTGTTTGTTTGTTTGTCTATTTTGACAAAGGGTATTTACCCGAAATATTAATAAATTGTGTTGTATCCGTCTTTTCTAAGCGTGTTTCTTTCTCCGTTGGCTACTTCTTTGCATTTTACACGCTTGGCAGTCACCTTTTTGGTCTGGATTGCTTAACTAGATATATGGGCATCGGTCAATAATGCATATATGTCTCTCCTTTATTAATGATATTTCTTACCTCATTGCCCCACAGCTACGTTCTAGTGCCCTCATTGCCCTCGCAAGTGTGGCTCCAGGATTGGCTTGGCCAGCCACACCCGCACCCACAAATAGAAGTCATGCACAATGACGACATCATCGGTTTTCGATGGTCTACCCATTAGTACGTTCACCTGTAATGTTGTCTTCGCGGGATTATTGCTAGGGAATTTTGACTTGCGGGTAGGCCTTCGGGCCGACGTTGGCTTTAGCAGGCCCGCGCACGACAGTGCGCGGGCCTGCTAAAGCCAAAGTCGGCCCAATAACTTGTTCCTTATTCGGCTCTTGTCCTCAGCGTGTCCCGTCTTTGAAACTCCTTTGGTGGTGGGCAAGAGACGTGAAGCCCTAAGCGTTTATTTTAAAAACGTGTTCTTGTCCCCAGCCGGGCAAACCTCTCCCTGAACCGCCAGGAAAACCGTGCTCTCTGCTGCTGGTGCGCTTCCCGGATCGAGCCATGCAAGACTTCCGGGACAGCGTGCAGCGCGAGCAGAACAACCTGATGGACAGCGAACTGGCTTTCGTGGCCGCTCTTTCGCCTCAGGTGAGAGTGAGGACTCACCACGGAGACCATCATTTACCGTTCGCGGGTGTACCGCTCAGGTGGGCCAACTCGGGGAGTACACCGCAAGTACACTTCTATTCAAATGAGATGCTCCGCATTGTGCACTTGTGCTTCGCATCTCATTTGAATAGCAGTGTACTTGTTGCTTACTCCCCGAGGGATTCTGTCTGGGATGCGGCTCCTGCAAGCTGTGCGGAACTGGTCGCGTGATCTCTACACCACGCGGAAAACTCAATGCTCTTGTTCTATTAACTGTCATTCAGCCCGACGCACGTATTTCCCAAATTTTGGAGGCGTCATCTAACGACTATGCACCTGTCGGCGCCAAGCTAATCTGGCACTACCCTTGCATCATGGTCGATCCATCTCCTGCTGCAGTGCGTCAGGGCTGAATGGGATAAAGCGACCTACTCCAGGCAGTAAAGTGTTAATGGTTCACAATATCTCATATATATATGTTCTTAGAATGTCTTACAAATAATGTTGGACATCTGGGATAAATTTGTCACATGTTTTGTAGCGGCTCACAAAGCTCACTGTTGGACAGTAAGCACCTGACTCTGGTTTACGCTAAAATGCACGTGATGTCGATCTGTTCCTTTTGAAATCACAGCTCGTAAATCACCACCTACCATGGTTTATTATGGCGGGGGAGAGGGGGTGGAGAGGGGGGGGGGGGAATCACAGATACGAATTTTCTTTTCCCAGGCGAGTTCCGTAACGCAGGCTCCACGCATAGTTCTGCCTGTCGGCAGTGTGTCAGAGTGTGGCTTGTCGGCAGTGTGTCAGAGTATGGCCTGTCGGCAGTGTGTCAGAGTGTGGCCTGTCGGCAGTGTGTCAGAGTGTGGCCTGTCGGCAGTGTGTCAGAGTGTGGCCTGTCGGCAGTGTGTCAGAGTGTGGCCTGTCCAGTCGGCAGAACTGTGCGTGGAGCTTGCGTTAAGAAATTCGGTTGGGAAATAAGTTTTCGCGAATCGGTCGGCAGTACACATTATTTTGCACAGGGGGAGAAAATCGAAGACTTTTCCTCCAAGAGTTTCGTGCCCCTTCGGTTTCCTCCCCCTGTGATTTTTTACGTAGAACCATACGGTTTAAAATCACAGATCTGTACACATTTCCCCCATTCCCCCATTCCCCCTGCCCTCCAGCCTCTGAAGGCACGTGAAACATCGGCCAGTACAGAGGCGGAGTGGCCGGACAGGACCGCAATGGCGCTGCTGGTGTTTCCGGACAAGGACAGCGCCTTGGGGTGGATGAAAGGCGCGGAGACCAGGAGAGAGAGCTGGTACACAGGGTGTGACGCGGCCGTCCTGCCTGCAACATGGAATATTCAACAAGGTCTGATTTTTATAAACCCCTACCCCCTCCCCCGCACCCCCCACCTCCCTAAAAAATGGGGTGGGGGTGAGGAGCGGGGGGGATATAAACAGAGAGAGAGAGAGAGAGAGAGAGAGAGAGAGAGAGAGAGAGAGAGAGAGAGAACATAATCATCAACAGCAGCAACGGAACATTTCCGTGAATCAGAAATAGGACATCAACAGTGCGTCTTTTGACATAAAAACCATATCTCATCCTTGTCCGGGTTTTTAGGGCACATTTTCGTTCAAAAGCAACTAATGTTGACCTATTTCTGTAGAAAGAAAACCAGACATATACTAATTTTTGTGATAACATTTTAATTAATGATTGATAATGAAAGAATAACAATGATTGGTTCTTACCAGCATACTAGTAACAGACAGACCAGCATATGAAAAGCTGTACGCGGGGCAACAGTGGCCAAGGCCGGCCCACTCACGTTTTGCTGATTGGATTGATTGATTGATTGATTGATTGATTGATTGATTGATTGATTGATTGATTGATTGATTGATTGATTGATTGATTGATTGCTCGATTGATGATTGATTGATTGATTGATTGATTGATTGATTGATTGATTGATTGATTGATTGATTGATTGATTGATTGATTGATTGATTGATTGATTGATTGATTGATTGATTGATTGATTGATTGATCGATCGATCGGTCGGTCGGTTGCTTGGTTGGTTGATTGATTGATTGATTGATTGATTGATTGATTGATTGATTGATTGATTGATTGATTGATTGATTGATTGATTGATTGATTGATTGATTGATTGATTGATTGATTGGGTGGGTGGGTGGGTGGGTGAGTGAGTGAGTGAGTGAGTGAGTGAGTGAGTTTAGCGCCGGCGCTAAACTCAACTAATCAATCAATAGTCTGTCAGTCAGTCAGTCAGTCAATCTATCAATCTGTCTGCAGAGGCGCGCCCTGTATTCACAATCAGCACCATAAACAGCAAAGGCACCGCCACGCGACAGCAGCTGCTCTACTACTACAAAAACGCCCTGCCCCAGGCCGTCAAATTCATGTCAGTGTCCAAGGTCACCAGGTCGCAGTACATGTACATGTCACTTCAGAACCAGAGTAGCTGCATAAACAAAGAGTGTTAACCCCTTCATTGCCGAGAAAAATGGAGCATCAGCCAAACTGCAAGAGGTGTAGATCCTCATGAGCCCCCGCAGTCGCGGGGGCTCATGCGGATCTACACCTCTTGCTGAAACCATCTTGTATCTGTGTTCCGGCTTTTGACGCCGGAGTGGTGATCTTTGACGTTAAAGTACCATTACGCATAAATCCGAAGACACGTTTCTGCACCATTTGTGTTTGTTATGTCTTGTCGACACATCTATCTATCTATCTATATCCCGTAGTCTTGCCGATCCTTGGGGCACCACTGATGACTTGACAACCAGCTCCCTCCATTCCTCGCTGTTCTCTGCCATTCTTAGCGTATCACCCAGCCTCAGTCCTGTCCACTCTGAGATATTGTCCTCCCATCTTTTCCTCTGTTTTCCTCTCCTTCGTCCTCCTTGCACAGTGCCTTGCAGTATTGTTTTGGCAAGCCCTGCTGAACGCGTGACATGCCCATACCACTTCAGTTTGCGTTTTTTTCACAATGGCGTCGGCTCACCTAATGAACTTGAACAGCAGTTTGGACACGCAGCAACAGCACATGCGTAATCGCACTTATTTATTCTGTGCGGCCGTTAGCGTTTCAAACTATTTTTAGCTGTTGTACTGATAGAACTGTATTTATAGAAAGGAGTGGAGTCATTGTCAGCTTACTCGATATTAAGATGACAATTGCCCTGTGTCCAAATGAACCATAACTAGACCTGTGTGTAGCGTATCGTAACCGTTTGTTACAGAAGTGTATCTTTGAACAGTTACCGCGGCGGCAGGGTGGGCCTTTAATTGTACAATCATTTCAAAAGCACAATCCGCGCCCACTGGCAGTGAAAGCGTTAACTGTATTGTGACAAAGACACAAATTACGGTATTACAGTAATCCGGCTTCGGATATCACAAAATCGCCAGGGGACCGACATTTTGGTTTTCTTATATCCGAAGCTTGTTATATCCGAAGCTTGTTACCAGCATAGAAAGGGTGCTGTCGGGATCTCTGAAATATCCAATTTTGTTAAATCCGACCTTGTTATTAGCGAAGTAGACTGTTTATCAAAGACTGTAGAAGTGACATAATTTCTTTGCCTCTAATACAGAAGGGACCAGGGTGGGATCCGGTTGGCCGCTTCCAAGGACGTAACCATGGTAACAGGAAACTGGTTCTCTGAGGGGACCGTCATTGTGACCTATTTTCCGCAAGTGCACTGCTACTTCACTTACCAAGCGCATATCGAGAAAGGTATGTTTGGGCACACAGAAAACTGACATCCGTCCACCAACAGATAACGGTTAGAGCGGGAGCAGCTTTTCATGGACGGATAACCGTTCACTAGGTAGCATGCGTCTGTCCTTCCAAAACCCACTTTCATTTTTAGCCTCGAAAGGCTGATGGTGGGGGTGGGACTTTGACTGATTGACGTTTAACTCATTCAAGCCGCCACGCATCAATAGCTGCGAAAGTGTATCGCTACACTATACGGCACTTCCGCAGCTCTTGATGCGGCGCGCCTTGAATGAGTTAACTCTTTCGCTACGTATTAGAGTTGTCTGATGCTCGATATTGCAGTAATAACACCTCAGTTACATATGCATGTATATGTTTTAACAAAGCGAAACAGATAGTTTTTCAAACAGATGGGTTTTAAACAGATGGGTTTTAAACAGATGGGTTTTAAAAGCCAGTCAAACTTTGAGAACCTGTTTTATTGGCGGATTTTAGCCGCACTCAAAACCCGCCAGGAGAAGGCAACTTTAAAAATCGTTTGTGTCCGGACAGCTTTGAAAGCGCTTGCTAGCCTAAAGCTCTTTTCCTGAAATAAAAAAAGTTTCGTTCGTTCTAAGATAAGAACCCAACAAGGAAAGAAACACGCTTACAGAAGACAGCTTCAACACAGTTTATTTAAAAATTTTAGGGTCAAATAAAATATTTTTTAAATACTATAGTGCTGATCCATTTCCCTCCTCTCTAAGCCAACCTCTGATCAACACACACGTCAGCGCACACAAATAAAGACGGACACAAGGCGCTTCCCGCCATTAGTACGCTCTGTGGGCTTGTGTAGAGACAGGAATCCATCTCCTTCTACTCTAACGCACCCTCTGATCCATACACACTAGCACAGAAATAAAGACGGACACACGGCGGATTTCCGCCATTCGTAAGCCCGTCGCAGTGGTCTCGAATGGCGGGAAGCGCCTAGCATATATCTATTCTGAAGAAGAAGAATATCACGAGCAGCGAAATGACGTCAAAGCTTTACGTCATGCATCATTAGTCCCACTACGCCGTGTTCATAGTGTCGACTCGATGTTATACGTCACTCATCGACGTATCATTTGACGTATCAGAGGATCAACTTTGCAATTTTCTTGCTGATTTTCACGCCTAGAGCTTACAAGTCACAATGTTACCTAATCCTACACCAGGGCCGGGACAAATAGCAGGCTAATGCAAACACTGTTTATGAAAAATCATGCTGGTATTAATGAGAAGATAGTTTTTTTTTCGTAAAAGAAAAATTAAAGTTATGTTAGCTGTTTTACAAATGACTCCGAAAAAATGGTGCTGAAAATTGTCTGATTTTCACACCTAGGGCAAACAGGGCACAATTGACCTAATCGTACTCGACAGCCGAGACAAACTGTAGGCTTATGTAAATACCGTATATAAAACATTGTGCGATTATTAATGAGAAGATTGTGTTTTTCGTTTTAAAAAAAAAATTCAATTGTTTAAGATTAACCCATACAATTCGTAAAATTAATCCCCTAAACGGGAAAATATATATTTTTTCAAAAAATATTTAATTATCACTCAAAACGTTCTAGAGGTACAATGCTAGTTAACGAACTTATTCAATAGCTCCCTTTTATCTAGCTACATGCAAAATATCTAGTAAAAATAACCGGTTTTTTGTGAAAACGCCATTTTCTCGCCAATGAGCATCTTAATCAAAACATCGAAGAAAAGGTCTCCATATATTTTTTTTAAATTGCAAGCTTGTCCGTCCTCAAACGCGGGCTCTAGTCGCTCACACACACACACACACACACACACACACACACACACACACACACACACACACACACACACATACGGCGTTGGCATCAAAAAGACGTTCTCTAGCAAGGTTTGCGTAGCTAGACGTGACGTCATTTTTATCTTGTTACTTCTTTGCCCTAATTTCTGCGCCGCACGCCAAAAACGTCATGTGAATGCTCCGGAATGCGCTCCGACCCAGCCCCATTTTAAGTCTACCGTATTTTTTTTAATACGGTAGATAAAAAGGAAAGAAAATAAAAGAAACAATGTTGTAATAAAGTCTCTTTTGGAGGAGTTTGTACCCCCCCCCCCCCACACACACACACCTCCTCCCCCTCTGTCCCGTTGCTTGATATTTCGGTGAGTGGTGAGAGTCCCCTCCCCATCTCCTCACCCCCACCACACACATCCGTTATTTGATTTTTCGGTTACTGGAAGCCGGCAAGGTCTAGCGTCGGGGAGGCCTTTTGTGTCAGGTTGAAGGTCCCAAACAAAACGTTGGACTCGCCCCCCCCCCCCCCCCCCCCAGTCTAGGTATCTGGTCCACCCCTGATTGTGTTGTAACTGTTCATTCCTAAGCGTGTTTCTTTCTCGGCCTAATTCTATGTGTCCTTTTCGTGACAGACGCCATCAAACAGCAAGTGGAGGAGATGCGGGAACTGTACAACACCTACACTGTCATGCTCGTTTCCGAGGACGTGTCTTCCCTCTCCACGATGCCCGCCAACAACGACGTCAACGACGAGGGTCACGACGACACTGGCGCGGAGGAGGCGCTAGCCACTGACAACCTCATGACGTCAGAAGACAACCAGATGACGTCAGCAGATGGTAACGCCGACCAAGCAGAGACTGGCCCACCACAGGCCGAGACAGGACAGGTGTAAAGCACGTTACTCGCGCGAGACCTGTGCAATACTTGGGATGTGAAAACGTATAGGGACGCAATAACATCTTTGAACCCTTTGGGTGTCGGCCCGTAGCGGTTTTAGTCGCGATGATTCCTACTGCTTGAAATAAATGTGACTATGATAGTTCAAGATGAAAAGTGTTAATAAACTGATTCTTACCATCTTCCCCTCCCCTCCCCCTCCCACCACCACCCCCCCCCCCCCCCCCCCCCCCCCGACCCACCCCACCCCACCCCAAATACCCCCACCGCTGTCGTTTGATAGACTGTAGAGTATGGACTATGTACACGTCTGAGCATCTTCAATGAATGGATATTTGCACGAAGTGCCAACGATCATACACCGGCGAGTGATTATTTGAACACCGGCGCAGGGACGCACGCACGCACGCACGCATTCACGAACGCGGACACGCACACAGGCAAGCACGCACACACTGCGCACCAGGGGTCAGTCGCATTGAGCGAGCTTAGTCCTGCGGCAGCCACTAAGCAAGGTGCTCCGCTATAGCGGAGCACCTTGCTTAGCGGCTGGCGCATGACTAAGCTCACTCGTGCAAATGGCCCCTACTTCCACGCACATTGCTTCGACTGAGTCACACTGTGAATCCTCTGGTGTTGTATATCACATCAATACACTTGTGCCATATACATTCTCTGACTGGCCCGCGTGCTCAAGAATTTTTGTTGTTGTTGTTGTTTTGCTGTAGTTGTAGTTTTGCAGTTCTATGAGCAAAAGATGCCCGGGCCTGCGCTGACCTTTTTTGGCCCGCGCGCACAACCGTGCGCGGGCCAACAAAGGTCAACGTCGGCCCGAAGACCTTCTACTGACTGTTTGCCATCGCGGTGCAAACTTGGTCGGTGCTTTTATCACGTTTATATTACTGATCATAGTACTGATGATTGAAAGTGGGAGAGGGAGAGAGAGAGAGAGAGAGAGAGAGAGAGAGAGAGAGAGAGAGAGAGAGAGAGAGAGAGAGAGAGAGAGAGAGAGAGAGAGAGAGAGAGAGAGAGTGTGCATCATCACACTACATTTGTAATAGACGATTTTCGGAAAACAGAAGCAGGTACGGAAACAGTAGATTAAAAGTCTGGAGAAACATGCGATATCGCATGTTTGTTCTGGCTTTTTAATGCACTGTTTTCGCATCGCATGTTTGTTCGTGTTACACCCCAAGCAGTGGCACGCCCCAGCCAGTGCACAAAAGGTCTTCAGGTCTCGAATTCATCACGTGACCAGTGGAAATACGTGAAAAATATTTGTACAACATGTGGTGCTTATTTGACCGTTTTAATGATCAGTTTGTTTGAAATAAGCAGAAAAGCGCCCACGTAATGCTTTGCCGTTATGAAGTCATTTTGAACTTTCAGAATGTGCGCCTTTTTCGGATTTTTCACTGCTTACCGCTAAATTAAGACAGCTTTCTGTAACTATGATCCATTAGGACGTCATTTAATTTTTCAGATCTAGATCAAGATCGGTACAAGTCAGTTTGTGAATGGCGCCGTCCCAAATGATCAGCCAATCACCAAAGGGGAATGCCTCCATTGCGAGACTACTCGAGACCGGAAAAGGTTCTTGTGCACAGGCTGGGGCCGTGCCACAGCTTGGGGTGTAACACGTTCGGGCCGGGCTTTTTATCCACTCTTTTCGTCAAGAACACAAACAATTCTGACCTCCCTGTGATTCCTACTGGAAATTATCAACTGGCATTTATGTATTTGGTAAATAATGATCCGTGTAACAAGCTTGATGTTACGCAACGCGCAAAAGGCCATCGGGTCGACGTCTGCCGTCGTTGGCCCGCGCACAATCGTGCGCGGGCCAACGGCGGCAGACATCGGTCCGATGGCCTTTGCGAACGGAGTTATGAGTCCGAAATAGCTACGTCGGAGCAGAAGAGCGAAGGGAATCGCCGGGTCGTGGGTTCGAATCACGTCCCGGCCCCGGTAGCTGGACTCACAATCCAGGGGGAAAAAAACGGATTTGTTCAATAGCATGTCCGTTGAAAGGTCCTGGTAAATCAAAGTGGCACAGTTGGAGTGCGCCTGAGTTGATCAGTGTTCAGATCGTACTCCATAGGCAATAGATTTCCCTGTCCCCCATCACCCGCCCTTCAGGGCCGTCCATGATCACCTCGGTGCTGTGGACGTTAAACCCGAACTAACCAACCGAACGGAGTTATGTTGTCGTCTTTATGGACGCCCGATGTAACGAGCTGTGGGGTAAATTGTGACACAGACAAAGCTCGTCAGTTAAGACCCCGAGGCATAATTCAACCTCATGGCCGCATTTCCTAAACTGTGGAGGTGTCACCTAACTATGTACCAGTTGCAGGAGATGGGTCGACCATGATAATGCAAGGGTAGTGCCCAATTAGCTTGGCGCCATGCAGGCTAGTATGGTACTACTCTTGCAGTGCCATTGCCGATCCAGCTCAGGACTGTTGTATAGTGGAAGAGGATCTATATACCTCCAGCAGTCGGGTGCTTCTTTTTTCAGGCTTTTCCAGCGGTAAAGGGTTTACAATGATGGTGAATATGTCAATAGATACTGACATGTATATATGACAGCTGCTCTGCCTTTTGTGGCGAGAACTATCGGTGTTATGCGTGGTTCCAGGTCTTCCAATTAAAAAAAAAACAACGATGGGTCTCTTGTCTCGAGCCACTTGCGTGCGTGCGTGCGTGCGTGTGTGTGATGGTGTGTATGTGTGTGTGTGTGTGTGTGTGTGTGTGTGTGTGTGTGTGTGTGTGTGTGTGTGTGTGTGCTTGCGTGCGTGCGTGCGAAGGGTGCAGGAGCAGATGCTGTTGTGTTCAAGAAGTCGGTTCCACTGAGTTATCGTGATTGAACTTGACTTCAAATTTCATTTTGTACATATTCGTCTTTTATGTCAAACGGCTTCGTCAGCAGGAGTCAAGGGGGTTAACCCTTTGGCTGTCGTTCGCGGTTTTTGTCGGTTGCACTGAGTTATCGTGATTAACTTGATTTTTTAATTTTTATTTTGTAACTATGCGTCTTGTATGTCGAACGGCACCGTCAGCAGAAATCAAGGGGTTAACCATTTGGCTGTCGGTAGCGGTTTGTGTCGCGATGATTCCTGCCGGAATCACCGTGACAACAACCGTACACTTACTAGTCATATATTACATACAGTTTTGAATATAACAATGATAACACTAATACAGAGTCTTCTTAAAGCACCCTTCCCCACAAAAAAGCAAGCTCGGAGCGCTTTACAACACAAGGACCACACAAAACAAACAAAAATTAGGACAAAATAAGCACGGACTCACTCTATAAACACTAGCTGGCGCAAAGTAGGCTCAATCCTAACATGAAAAACAAATCTGCATACATGTGCTACACAGTTCTAACTCAGACTCCGAAAAGCCTAATAGCTACCGACAGCCATTAGCTATGCTGCACGCGATCACTCAACGCCACAGAAAAATTACTCAGTTACACACCCTTTAACTCATTCTACCCCAGACACACCACAGCAAGATAAGGATCGACCATGATAGTTCAAGGGTGATGCCAGAATAGCTTGGCGCCTATGGGCGGAATGAATGTTTCTTGACAGGTTCATTTGTCTCTGTGCACATCAGACTGAACAGAGACTCTGCCGTACCATCTGACGGCAGTTCCGCTGAAAACGGCCTTCAAGGCTGGCTCTAGCCTTGTACTGCGGCTCCCAGCCCTCAACCAAATAACAGCCCTGTCCAAGCCCATGTCAGTATATTAAATTTGTAACCTGGCTTTTAAATTTCTGAGTTTTCAGAAGTATATGTGCCTCAGCAGATTCAAGTATATTCCGTAGTGAAATCGACTCTGTCTTTACCAAAACAAAAGAGGGGGGGAAAGTGTGTTCATTTATATGGTCATTAATGTACGGTTACTGAAAAACAAAAGAAACGGCTGAAACTCTGCAATCCACAATAGGGCATCTCCCTCCCTTTGCCATTGGGGAAAAGCCAGAATGTCCGTTTCTGGAGAAAAGCGGGATTTCCATTGCATAATAAAGAAAATCTCGCTTTTGTCGAAAATGAACTTTACTGGCTTTTGGCAAATAATGGCAGTAGCGTTACATTCATCTTTTTGACCCGAGTGTCTATGAACTATACTGACAAGAAAATGAAATGCCAAAAATGTCGCATTTCTTTTGCTTGTCAGTATACTTGCTGTGAAAAAGTGGGCCGTATACGTTAGAATGTTAGAACACAGGTTTGTATTAAGTCTTCATGAAAACACACACACACACACACACACACACACACACACACACACACACACACACACGCACGCACGCACGCACGCACGCACACACACACACACACACACACACACACACACACACACACCATCACACACCCGATGCAAGCACACGAGGCACACATGCAAATTCTCCCTTTCTCGTTGAGCCACAACTTCTTTTTCATTTCTTATAACAACTTTATTTGCACAAGAATAATGCTTCCATGCAAGATTTATAAGACGATAAACACTAGTGTAATTGAAATATGTAGAAAGTGTTACATAAGTACGATTATAATCAAAGTGTTGCATCTGACGTCAGTGCATGGATGACGTCATAATAACAGTGGATCAATATTTTCAGTTGCATTTAACTCGCTCACCCCAGGGCCGTATTGCCCAAATTTGGGAGGCGTCATTTAACGACTATGCACCAGTTGCAGGAGATGGACAGACCATGATAATTCAAGGGTAGTGTCAGATTAGCTTGGCGCCGACAGGCGCCAAGCTAATCTGACACTACTCTTGAACTATCACGGTCAACCCATCTGCTGCTGTAGGGCGTCGGGGCTAAATGGGTTAATGCTTATAAAGGAAAAATGGACGCACGCTCACGCGCAAACACACACAAACGCGCGCGCGTGCGCAAACACACACGCACGCACGCACACACACACACACACACACACACACACACACACACACACATGCTGAATAAATAACAAAATATCAACAAAGAAGACTAGAAAACTAATCATTACTATTCATATACATTGTGTGAAGCCTTTCAGAAAACCTCACTGGGAAAGTAATCTTCGGTAATGGACAGTGCATGATGTTTACCAGTAGCAGCAGGTAGTGACAGCACCTATATGAAATCAGTAATGTGCCGAACGATAGACACTACATATCGTACAACAATTGTCATTTATGAATATATACATAACGAGCCTTGTTCATCAGTAACAAAATCGTGAGCGCTGACATTTTACCTCTTAACCCATTCAATCCTGACATACTACAAAAGACATGGCCGGTCGACCACGATAGTTTAAGTGTGGTGCCAGAATAGCTTGGGGCACCTATTTCCCCAGGTTAAATCCATACTGTGTTCGGCGTGTTTTAAGAGTGTTGAGATGTGTAAATCTGGTAGTTGTATTTTGAAGACTACACACCAGTTTTGGAGGGATTGATGAAGATAACTCAAAGGCGGTGCCAGGATAGCTTGGCGCCTCCCGGCGCCAAGCTATTCCGGCACCGCTTTTGAACTTTTGTAGTCGATCAATAGTTGATGTAGCGTGCAGGAGCAAAATAGCCTTGGGTTGAAATGGCGACCACATATCAACAGTTTTCAGCTCAACAAATCACAGACAGAAATTGATGATCCACCATTTATAAACTGGTTGCCTTTTTTCCGAACCAATCTAAAACAAGCTGTCATCATTATGGACCAATGAAAATTATGGTCCAATCAGGAACGATCTTTCATATCTGCGGGCCAATCAAGAACGGTGTTTCATAGATATGGACCAATCAGGGACGGTGTTTCGTAGCTGTGGATCAATCAAGGACGGCGTTTCATAGCTGTGGACCAATCAAGGACGGCGTTTCATAGCTGTAGATCAATCAAGGACGGCGTTTCATAGCTGTGGACCAATCAAAGACCGTGTTTCATGGCTGCAGACCGATCATGGACAGGCTCTGGGGTCAATGGTGAAGACCGAGCAACGCTCATTCACCATCTCGTGCTGCAAGGCCTTCAGCTCATTCCATCGCGCTGTAAACATAAAGCGCACCATCAATATCATCGTCGTCGTCGCCGCCGCCAACGTCTTCAGTCATCATTATCATCACCACGGCCACTGCAACCACCACTACCAATAACGATAACAATAACAACATCACTAGGATAAAATTCCCAAATGCGTAATCATCATTATCATCATCATTACCATCATCATCAAACCTATAAATTATACACACACAAGTCGGCCGAGACATCCGGAAAACATTCAATGTTTAGTGCTTAACCCTTTGCGTGTCGGTAGCGGTTTTTGTCGCGATGATTCCTGTACCGACACTGACGCAAAGGGGCAATCGTCATGATCGAGGCAAAAACTGCTACCGACACGAAAAGGTGCACAAAATGATGGTGATCAGTTCGGCACAGGCGGGACACTGAATAGGGTCTGAACCAAATTTGACCCCAGCTGAACTCGAACCTGTGATCCGGCTTTCGGAAGAGAGCCCTTTATCGGGCGGGTATCAGAAGGAAAATCGGCCATTAGAGATCAAAAATGGTGCCAGATTAGCTCGGCGCCTGGACGGCCGAGCTTTTCCGGCACTGGCCACCCTTGCACTGTCATTATGGTCGATTAATCTCCTGTTGTACTTAGTCGCGGTTGAATGGTTAATTTCATATTTGTTCTATTGGCCATTCATCTCTCACGGCTTCTCAGAGACATATATAATATATATAGACAGATATATATAATTTTTCATTAAATTCTGAGAATGCTATTGCTACGCTAATGCCATGGAATTCCAGGCTGGTAAGCTTGCATTGAGTCATCAGGACATCAGCTGTCCTTTTTGTGACTGCATCGCCTACTAGTTCTAGAAAAGAGAGGGTTAGTGGGAGAGAAGGAATGACAGACCTATCATTTTAAGCCTTCCACTGACTAATTTTGAAAAGGCAACACCTAGGCAATTTTGTGGTGCAATTATTCTTTACTTTTAACAAAGGCGTCGCCCAAAGCCAAAAAATGCACACAATCAGAATAGTTCAAGGGACGTAATTTTTCATTAAATTCTGAGAATGCTATTGCTACGCTAATGCCATGGAATTCCAGGCTGGTAAGCTTGCATTGAGTCATCAGGACATCAGCTGTCCTTTTTGTGACTGCATCACCTACTAGTTCTAGAAAAGAGAGGGTTAGTGGGAGAGAAGGAATGACAGACCTATCATTTTAAGCCTTCCACTGAACACCTGCTACATAAAGTAGTAGGGACTACCCCCAGGCGCCCCGCAATCCGCTGGAGAATATCCAGTCCTCCCCCCCCCCCCTCCCCGAGAGGGGAGGCTAGTGCATGAATATTCCTAAACAGATCTTGAACCTGCTGGATAGATTTTAAGTTTTTGCCGCCTACAACCGGTTTCGCCCCAAAGGGCCCCAAAGGGGGGGGGGGGGGGGGGGCTCTTCAGGTAGGCATACGGCGTAACCTGAAATTGCAAGCACAACGCATGTACTGGAGTTGAAGCTGCCTCCAGAATTTGACTGATTGAGTGCATTGCTTTGGGCGACGCCTTTGTTAAAAGTAAATATATAGGGGGGGGGGGGGGGGGGATTAACCTACAGCACAACCAAACGTGCAATCTTTTATTTTGGAGTAGTGAGCTCTTGCTGCGGGCAGTACGAGCCAAGGGACGTAATATACAAAAGACTCACTCTACCAAGGGGGCTAAGGCACTTCTGCAGTGGTGTCGGCTAGATACATGCAGTTGCTGCTCTTTGTATAATTGACCGGGCGAACATATATATTGATCATGCAGGCTGGAAGGCAGTACCCGATTCGTTTGCAAACGGCGCTGTGTCACGCGATGTAAAAACTATAGTCCCTTCACTGCCAAGACAAAATGAACTACACGATCTAAAACCGCAAGAGACATAGATCCTCATGAGCCCCCGCATTTACGGGGGCTCATGAGGATCCGGCTATGCCTCTCGCTGACACCAGTTTGCATCTCTGTTCCTTGGACGGCGGGGGCTCGATGTCAGTCGTCGAATTAACAAAGATTTCCAAGACACAACATGTGTCCACTGGCAGTGCTTCGGGATAGTGGAAACGGCGCAGTGCCGCACGATGTGAAGACTATAGGGGAAGACTATGTGTGGCACACTTCCGTTTCCAAGCAAGCCCAGGAGCTTGCATGACGGATCCATATGTAGCAGTTGAAGCTGAAAATGATAGAATTCGATCCTGATACGATTTTATTATTATTATTATTATTATTATTATTATTATTATTATATTATTATTATTATTATTATTATTATTATTATTATTATTATTATTATCCATAGCAGTAGTTGTAGTAGCAGTATATCATAGTTGCTATTGTTGTTGTTAATATTATTATTTTCTAGAGCAGTAGTTGTAGTAGTAGCATCTGCAGTAGTATATCATAGTTGTTGTTATATTATTATTATTATGACTCACGGTCACGCATCACTTGCGCCAGGTGTGCCGGATCCTTAAACATGTGGACCGTGACGATGGTGTCGTGGGGCACGAAGTAGCGCCTCAGGAACTCGGCGCCCACGGACTGGACCACAAAGGGCTGGGCGTCATGGTCCAGAAGCAGCTGGGCGTAGCGGCGCGCGAAGGTCTCCTTGTACGCCATGTAGTTGGCGCCGCGACTCAGCTGAGCCTCGGAAATCATGAACGTGTTGTAGCCTGTGGGACCAGACGGAAATGAACCCTTGTCATCCTGATACACTACTGCTTGAAATTAACTTAACTGTAATTGTTCAAGGGTGGTGCCAGAATAGCTTGGCGCCTCAGGCGCCAAGCTATTCTGGCACCACCCTTGAACTAAAATGGTTGGCCTGTCTACTCATCTGTAAAGTAGCCTTCATAGGACAATAAGCAATTATTTTAAAAATCAGCCTCAGGATGTAATGGGTTAACCGCGCTTGTCCCGAACTCAAAAACAGGACGAACATTGCACGGACTTCAAACATTGGCTAGGCTCACCCGGACTGTTCCATTTGCAGATGGCACAGATTCTCTTGAGCCTCTGCAGCCAGACGACTCCCAACCACGAACGAGAGACAATTCACGGCGAATAACCAGTGTGCGCCAGAAGCATAGGCAACACTCCGATCATCTCCAAGAGACATAGATCCTCATAAGCCCGGAGGGCCCATGACGATCTATGTCTCTTGCAGATGTTCGGGGTGTTGTGTGTGCTATGGTTAAGTCTATATGCAAACCAAGGGGAATCACAGCGCTGGACAGACAAACAGTTAGATCCCCTGCCCTGGGCAGGGGATCTAACTGTTTGTCTGTCCAGCGCTGTGATTCCCCTTGGTTTGCATACAATTCTGCCAGCGCTAGCCTCACCTATCTGGTTTGTGAGTATGGTTAAGTCTACATATGCGCCGCGGATTTTCGCTGTCGTGCGTTGTTGGAAGTCGTTCGTTTCAAACGAAACCTCCCGGCTGCCGTCTCCAACAACAGCACACATACTGAGCTCGTTAGGCGGCGTGTAGAATCTGACCACGGCCCAGGCCTCGCAGTAGCCAGCAGGGGCGGGGAAGTCGGGCTGCTTCATTCGGGGGTCGCTGACGAAGAAGGACCGCGCGTCCGTGATGGACTCGAACCAGAACACCACCACAGCTTCCTCCATCGGAGCAGACGGAGACAGGTCCCATATCTGGGAGAGAGAGAGAGAGAGAGAAAGCCACATTCTCATCTTGGTGATTGGTGGCGTCACCGTCACTGAGCGACGGACAAGCATGACACAGACATGCCTCAACGTTTCACAGTAACCGGTAGTAATGGACTTCAGGTCAGTGATGATTCTTTTTTTTTCTTTAGAATTGTGAAGAAAAAATCATTTGGCAAGGAAAAGATCCTCGGACCGTCGTCAACTTTAGCTAAAGCTGACGACGGCCCGGTGACCTTTTGCTCACCGGGCGACCTCGGCCAGGGGAGCCGGAGACCGTCGCTCGTTACTTCAGATACCGCGTTCTACTGGAGCGCGTGATGCAGAGGCTGCTCTGTATGGTATATGAATCGGTTATGATAGCTCACGGGTTGTGCTCATGTACCACGCTATAATAACCCCAAACACCAAAATTTTCCCGGAAGGGAGTGGGGGGGGGGGAGACTCTGGCGTACGCCAGATTCCATCCAGGTCGCTTTGGCGTGGAAATGTGGCGTCACTGGAGCAACACGACAAAATTAATGTCTCTCAGCCCAGTACTGACGGGTCTAGATTGATATACCGGTCCATCCATCTCCCGCTATGTCATCAGTAGCAGTCAAGGGAAATTTTTTTTTTTAAATGTCAATCGTTCAGCACACGGACAAAAAGTATTACGCCCGATGGGAAATGTACTCGGTGAGTGAGCCACTCAAACACTACCACCACCATCAAAGATATAAACATTATCCTCTTAACCCCTTCACTGCCGAGAAAAAAATGAACACGATCCAAATGCAAGAGACATAGATCCTCATGAGCCCCCGCGACTATCTATGCCTCTTGCTGAGACCGCTTTGTGTCCATGCTGTTTGGACGGTGTTGGCGTTTGGTCGTTGAATGAACCCAGATTTCAGAAACACAAAGGCACGTACAGTGGCAGGGAAGGGGTTGATCGGCAACAGAAAGACACCGTCGGTATCTGACCTTACGTGCGATGCCGACGAAGCGTCCCCGGAAGTTCTGGATGGCCCGCTGTGACAGCACTACACTCTGAGCTACCACGGAGACCGCCGTCCCACTGTTGGTAGGGAAGCGCACAAACATGTAGACTCCGTCACCGCGCCCCTGTGTGGACAGGCAGGAGGATCGGTATACATTGGTGATTCGTGGAGAGAGAGAGAGAGAGAGAGAGAGAGAAGGAGGGAGGGAGAAAGAGAGAGAGATGATGATGATGATAATAAAACGTTTTTATTCAGGATAAAGTTTTAGGCATGCGAATGCTTCTCTTACACATAAACTGTCCTGCTACTCTACACACATAAATATACATCGAGCGACACAGTCAAATATTTATTTAAAATAATAAATAAAAAACATAGTGTCAAAAACATTCAAGAGTAGGAAAAAGCATTAAAAAAAGCGAAAAAAAAAACAAAAAAAAAACAACAACAACATATATACATAAACAGCAACATAAGCTGAGGTCATCTTGTAATTAGAACATGTCTCTGAGAGTACAGCATCAAATAGAAGAGAATTGAATCGTGGTATTAGTTTATAAGTAAAAAGCGATAAAGGCGATCTTTAAAAATATTAAATTTAGAACTAGACTTAAGAAGCTGGGGTAAGTTATTCCATGCTTTTGCACCTGAAAAGGCCAGGCTAGTTTTACATATATCTAGTATTGTTCTTGGTAGGTGGAGCGACCTGTTTCTCGTGTTCTGTCTATGATTATCTGAAAACAGAGTTCGCAAATGGAGTGAGGCCCTCTCGTGTAGAATCTTGTACATTAAAACACACCGATTAAATTCGAATTGTTTGTTTAATGCCAGTAATTTACTCAACTCACCTCTTGCCGTATCCGGTACATCCCCCCTCTGTTCATCCTGACACAGTTCTGGAAACAAAAGCAAACTGAGCAATTTATTGATCACCAATCAACACCCGCCATCAACATCAACTTTGACAGGCTTTTAACCACTTTCTTGCCGGTGAACGTACACTGTGTTTTTGAAAACGTAATCAACTCAGTGTCAAAGATCCCCCGCCGTCCAAGGTACAAAGTACCCACCCACCCACCACCTCACCCTCCCCCCCCCCACCCTCCCCCTCTCCCCCCCCCCTCCCCGCCCCTCGAATGAGAAATAGCATGCCGGTGAATACGACTGGGTGCTAGAGATATTGATTTAATGAGGAAACTGTCGTAAGTATTGACTTTTTTCCTTTTTCTTTTTCCCTTCGCCGTGTCAGCTGAGTCTTATCCGAACTCTTGACAATCACTGCGACGGAGTTATTTACGTGGCAGTTCCAGAATTTGCGACCCAGGTGAAGTGTTCTGTAATCTCGGAGCGCCACGACACCAGCGATTGCACAGCGGGACCTACTACCTCTGTCTGTCCCAGCGTGGACAATTGCGCTGCTGAGATGAATACAGTTTGATACGAGTGTGCGGTCGACTGTGATAGTTCAAGGGTAGTGCCTGATTAGCTTGCGCCTTTCAGGCGCCAAACTTATCAGGCACTACCTTTGAGGTATCACGGTCGATCTGGACATCAACCGCTGTTGTACGGACTGTCAAGCAGACGATTCTAATAATAATAATAATAATAATAATAATAATAATAATAATAATAATGTATATTTTTTAAGTCGCCTATACTTTCCATAGAAAAGCTCTAGGCGGCGTACAAATGACATACTAACATACATACAAAAATGCATCCTACAACACATATGTATTCCGTAACATACACACGCAACAAGATATACAAGAAAAGTAAGAATAACAAAATGAACACACCAACAAGAAATGCTCACACACAAAAAGATATACGTGTACCATAAAACTAATAACGGATACACGAGACAACAAAAATTATAACGGTGAATGCAAGTTTAAAGGAATAAATGCGTCTTTAAATACTGCCGGAAACTATTGGCTGATTCAACATATCAACATTCTAAAACAGTAAACAGATAAATCTGGAACTCGAAGGGGTTAGCCTGATTGGAAAGATTTTTTTTTTTAAGAAACGAAAGACAGTATACTGAGCAAAGAAGTACCCAACGAAGAAAAAAACACGCTTAGAAAAGACGGGTACAACACAATTTATTAATATTTCGGGTAAATACCCTTTGTCAAGATAGACAAACAAACAGAGAGATTGGCCGCTACTTATCTTCATTCGCAGAAGGAATGTGGCCACATTTAAACCCGGTCACAAATTGACGGCATTTTCACGAATCATGTGTCACGAAGTGGTCCTTTCTCGAGTCACGAGGACAAAAATACAGAAATAACTGACGTCTTAAATCTATTTAACACATCCTCACTTCCTCTACCCCAACCCTTTTAATACTAATGTTACTTTAAACAGGAACATTTTTTACTATCGAGGTAAACGTCAAATCGCGTCAAAAGTTAACCCCATCACTGCCGAAAAAAATGAACACCAACCACGTGCAAAGAGACATCGGATCCTCGTGTGTCCCCGCAGTCGCGGGGGTGCATGAGGATCTATGCCTCTTGCTGAAACCGCCTTGCATCCACGTTCCTTGAACGGCGTGGGGCTCTTTGGCGTTCAATCAACCAAGATTTTCGTACTACACAGTCTCCTGTAAAGCGGAGATTAATTTGACCCCTCCGAACCTGAGGCCGATTCGAGATGGAACTGCTCGCGCATGGTCTCTCATCAACGCAGACGATAAATTACAGTCGATGGTCATTCGCCGTGCCCAAGAATCAGTCCAGAGTCGGCACTGCTGACCGCTCCAAAGGTCCCGACATTGTGTCAGAACGGCTTGTTAAATGCCGCCATTGCTTTGGCCCGTAAACTGCAACCCCGATAGCGCGATGTGCGAATAGTGCGACCCGGTGACGTATCTATTACCAGTGAATAAATGGCATCTGGCCGATGTTGGCCCTAGGACATTTCATCTCGAGACCTTTCACCCTCTTAGAAGCATAGATGCTCAAGCGCACCTGAAATGTAAACCTGTATATTGAGGGTCAAAAGAAAAAGAAATCCGTGTCCCTCCAACTAAAGCAGGAACCATGTTACTAATCCGCGCACGGCCGGAATCGCAAACTAATTGTCTGGGTTACAATCTTGCCCGTGATACGGAGTGTAAACAGCATGTACAGCCTTTCTTCCACTTCTTTCCAACTGCAACAGGCATAGACTGTCATGGGTATTTTCGGCTGCAAGGTCTCGCAAGAGTCAATGCCGCTCGGTTCCATTTATATCTCTCAGACGGAGGAAGCACAAGATGTTTGGCCGTTGACTGACTGTCACAGTTGTAAAGTCAACATGACACGCTCGCACCCTCTCGATGGAGTCAGGCAGGGCGGAAAGGCATTGATTGTTGAACGTATTTGGGTCGTTGAGGGCACTGCGTGGAGGGTTGATGTAAACACAGATTAGTTACACTTAAACAATTGTTCTAGCAACTAATCGATCTCTCTCGCAGTTTCGCAACATTGATTTGAAATGGAGTTCACCTTGGGTTTGTCGGACTCCCATAACATGATCTGAAACTGAGTTACCTGGTATTTCATCTCACTTTCATCGCAATGCGTTAAGCCTTTGGGTATAGGTAGCAGTTTTAGTCGCGATGATTCCGGCAGGAATCATCGCGTCTAAAATCGCTGCCGACACCCAAAGATTTAAAACTGAGGCTACCGTAGGTTTCATCGTGAATTCTATAACAGTGGCTTCAACCTAAAATTACCTTAGGTTTCGTCTGACTTTCATAAGGATGATTTCAAAACTGAATTCAAGTTTACCTTAGGTTTTGTATGACTTTCATAACATTGCTTTGAAGCTGAATTTTACCTAAGGTTTCCTCCAAATTCCATATCAATGACTATAGTGAGGGCTGTAAGCAAAATGATGGGGACAGTGAGTTGACAAAAGCACCAAACTTTTAGGAGATGTTTGTTAGGTCCTGTAGCAACAATTTTTGATATGTTCCACAAAATCAGTCTCAGCTGATGTTCTCACGTGACAAGTATAAAAAAATGATGACGTGACAAATGAAAAAAAGTCAAAAAAAAGTTTGTTTGGCTTGCTAATGGTTAATTTTTATTGATAAATAAATACACAAAACTCATACGTTATCACTATTAAACAAATATGGTAGAAAGGATTAAAGGCTTAATGTTCAGTCAGCAGCAGTTTTGCCGCAAAACGTTTGAGTTTTTCAAGTCAAATGTTCATATGAAATTAACATCTAATCCTTCATGCAGTTACACTTGCAAAGGTCTGTACATCTCCACGTGGCTTTTTTTTTTTTGCAAGAACATTTTCCGGTACAGCCATCAGCAGCTTTGCAGCTACACTTGACAAGTTCACTATATGCTTCTAAAGTTGTCCACAGTGAAATCCAACAACAAGTGGTGGCATCCATTTTCCAGCCCCATCTTTTTGGGGTTGGTATTTTCTGAGATTGATCGCTTGTTGTCCAGATTCCAGCTTGGTAGACACAACGCTTTGTGTGTTGCAGGAGAGCACCTTGTGTGGGAGGAATAGTGTCCATGGTTTTGCTTTGTTGGCAAAACATTTACCTACGAAGTACGAGCCTCATTCACAGTCTCAAATCCGCTTGTCTTCTGGTACATGAGGACGGTGAAGCGCTCCAGAAGTTTGAAGTTCTCATCGCTGATGTCCACCTCTGTGAAAGGGTGACTGGCGATGTCATTGAAGGCCTTGGTCACATCAGGGAAAGATTTCCAAGTCTCCCAGGCAAGCTTTTTCCCTTTCCCAAGAAAGGCTGATACTGTATCGCAGCCTGTGAAGCTGTGGAAAACTGGCAAGGCAGTTGACATTTCTTTGCCAAGGGTTAGGGCCAGAGCGTTCATATAAATGTAGGAAAAGCTCCTTTCTGTGCCAAATCCAACCCAGATGTTCAGTGTCGAGCACATGTCTTGCAGGTGGTAAATCACATTGCCAGTTAATATGACAATAACATCAGTGTCCACGGTGCGAACAAAGCAAGTCTTTGAACTTTGAACCCTGCTGTAATGCATCTTGCACATGGAAGAGTAGTCTGGTATCTGCCTCTTCATGGTTGCAGGCAGGTATGACGTGGTCACTTCCTCTGATGATAACATTTTCTCCTTGCGTCACCACCACTGTTTTGCCATGAGGAAAATCACTGCTTTCAATCTTTTTGGACAGAAATTCAAAGAATTCTTCCTTGTTTCCTGCATCAAGCAGGAAGCCCTGCCACTGTCCTGGGATTTTGTTCTGGCCGGACACCTTTCTTCTCATGAGTTTTCCTCTCTTTTCTCTGGCAGAACCTTTCATGCTGTTTTTGAGATACCTGTCCCAAACAATGTCAATCCTCTCTGCAGTCTCAAGCTCATGTCACACATGAGGCAAGAACACGTCGGCAGCGTAGTCGTCAAATGTCTTCTCGCCACACTAACAGGTAGAAGATGCACCACAGCTGCGCCGTCAAGAACCTTCACTTTACAAGTATCGGGTAGATCTTTCTCACATGTTTTCTCCAAAGATGAGAGTAGCTCAGGAGGAGCGTCTAAGACTTTAATTTTTGGATGTTGCGCATCCTCATCGAGTTGCTTCTGCCAGTTCAGTTGTGTCATATAGTTCAACATCATCCAGTAAGTGTTTTTAGCAGATGCCTCCACTGTCTTTGTTAAACGTGTAAGTAGATCAGATTTCTTTCCGAGACGAATTTTTCCTCTGTCTAGCAAAGACGGAGGGAACGGATGGATTTCATGGCTAAAAAAGGAAGCCATATCAGACTCTCTGTGTTGTGCCACGATGTATAGACTGGAGAATAGTCTGACATCAGTCTTCAAATCTGCAATCTTGTCTGCTTGTTTGCATTTGTCTTTAGGAGTTGGAAACTTGAACAGACGCAAAGAGTTCTTTTTGTTGGGATCATGAATGGATCTTTCACAATCAGTCAGAACTGAGTTGCAGTAGTGGTTGTACTGTTGTTCGCCAAGATCCTAAATAGTACGGACTGTATGTATGACATTGAGGACATCATGCGAATCTAATGTCATTAATTAATGTCATTAATTCTCCACTGTCTAGTCTGTCAAGAAAGGATTGCCCATTTCTTTGAACACTATTGTAAGGCTGAGAGTTTGTTGTTAGAAACACTCTCGAGTTGATAAACCTTCATCATGATGAGAGTGTTTTGCACAGTTTAGTCTTGAACAGTCTTCAAACAGTCAGCATGCGTGCTTGTTCTGGACCTGCCATTTTCGGAGAGCAGATGGGTTTTCTGTAAGCCCTACGGCTCCACCAGAACCTGTCACCAAGTCATTATTTTGTACATGAGCCTGATCTAATGGCATACCTGAGAACGTGTTTGCCGTTTTTGAGACAACCCAGTGACCATGCTCAACAAATTCTTCCAAGGTAGAAGGTGGCAGATTTTTCATGTCTCGAATGTGAACAGTAACGGGCATAATTCGGATGGTCCAGGGCAAAGAACCACTTGGCCAGAGCTTTCAGGGAACCCACATTCACCTCAAAGTCAGCCTCACGATGTGCTCTAACAAACAGAATAACATGGAGTTCAAGTCTGAGTATGGTGTCCCAATACTGAAATGTGGGGCTCTTTCCAACCATTTCTTGTAGCCAAGCTTCTTCTGACTCTTTTTCTGCTTTCGGCTGCAAGGTGATAAATGCTTCTTTTTGGAGTTTTCTCAAAACGACAGGGTTAACTTGATGGGCGTGGCGTGTTCTGGTTACGTGAGAACAGCTCAGAAACGACTCTGCTGTGCCTGATGAAGCAATCCACTGAGCCTGGTTATTGACCAAGTCGTCCGCTGTGAAGCTTTCATCAAAGGGACGAGTCACAGGTAGCATGCGCAGTCCCTGAAATTCACTGACGATATTCAAAAAGTGTTTACATGGCTGCGACTTGTCTTGACTCCCATGGGCCTTCAAGGGGCAGTTTAACTTCTCACTAGTTATATGTTGGCAAATCAAACAGGCTTGCCAATCCATCCTTCACCCACTATAGGTCAACCCTGGAACAAGCTATAAAAAAAAAACTTTTTTATAACAAATAAACAATTATGGGACCATACACAAGTATAATTCTTTGTTTCTTTTAGTCCAGTGGCTTCTTGGATGACTCATTTTAAATAAATAATCTATTCGAAGAGTTTTTTTCTCATTTAATTAATGTCGGTTGTCAAAGACACAACCACAACCAATAATTTGTTCGCGTTCGCCACGCTTTGCGAATTAAATAGTCTGTTCCTCGGAACCTATTGCTGTGCTACCTTGGAACATATCAAAATCTGAAAGCATAAAGCATGTAGATCATCTTGAAAAATTATGGTACTTTTGTCAGCTCAGTCCCCATTTCATCAAATAATGGGTCTTACAGCCCTCACTACTAGATTATCTTTTGATTTACCAAATGTGATTCGAAACTAATTTTACCGTAGGTTTTCATCAGACTTTTCCGTAACAGTGACTTGAAGTTTAGCTGACCTTAAGTTTCATCCGATTTTAATGCGGGTCAGACCACGCTTAAGCAGTTAACCCCTTCCAAGCCACTGTACGTACATGTTTGTAAATGAAATCTTGGTTCATTCAACGATCAAAAGCCAGCACCGTCCAAGAAACGTGGATACAAATTGGTCTCAGCAAGAGGCATAGATCCTCATGAGCCCCCGCAGTTGCGGGGGCTCATGAGGATCTATGTCTCTTGAAGTTGGTTCATGTTCACTTTTTTCTCGGCGGTGAAGGGGTTAAGGTAAATTCAGTTTCGAATTACTGGTGTGTCCACCCCGTGTATGTACTGTCGCAGCCAGATTTGGACAACGAACAGAACTCCGCAGTGGAGGATCTCGGGCATGCGTTAACCCTTTGGGTGTCGGTGGAGATTTCGCTCGAGGTGATTCCTGCAGGGATCACCTCGACCCAAATCGCTACCGACACTCAAAGGGTAAAGGCAGCTAGCTGTGATTTTTCTTCATGCCGTATCCACGGCTCCCTCCTCCCACAAAGCATATATACCTGAATTTGTTATTGTCCATTGGCACTGATACAGGTTTTTGGTTTATTTTTTTCATTCCACAATTCTCAACACACGCCTTTGCTGCTTCAAATGCAGAGAGAATGATCGTGGCGCTTTTAAAGTTGTGTGTATTAATTGTCAATGCCGGAAAAAATCCGAACACCACACATCTCCAAGAGGCGAAGAACCACGCGTGGCCCCGTTCCTTGTATTGATGGGATTATTGAATTCGCCATGCTTTCAAAGACATTATATCGCATCTTCTGACAGTAAAAGGATTAATTAGTCCTAGTGGTCACCCCAAACAAGATAGGATGAAGCATAACCCACAAAGTCCCTTCTATATGAGAGCTATCCTCGCTGTCAAAGGTCTCTACCTTTCGTCTTTGACTCGAGTCTGATGTTCAAATATCTCCTATTCAACAAGATGAGGATTTCATACCAAAGTATACTGTATTGTTTGGAGCGGCTCACAATCACAATGCGTTTTTCTTTCGGAACATTTTCATTTATTCATATTTTTAAACTTATCCTTCTGATTATTTCATTCCTCTCTAAGCCAACCTCTGATCAACACACGGCGCCTACCGATATTAGTACGCTCTTTGGGATGGAGTAGCGACAGGAATTCTGAAGAAGAAGAATAGCACGAGCAGCAAAATGACGTCACAATAAGCTTGACGTCATGGCATCGCTAGTCTCACGACGCCGTGTACACAGTGACGAAATTGATGTTTCACGTCACTCGTGCCAAAGGCACGCAGCCTCTTCCAGGGCTGACTGTTTTGTTCCACACAGCCTCTTCCAGGGCTAACTGTTTGATGAGAGAATATAGTGGATCCAAAACTTGCAAAAATGAATTAATTATTATTTTTAAAAAGTTGAAGGGTACAAACCTGGCTAACGAACTCATCCAATGTCTTTCTCCAAACTAGCTATATGCCAAATTTCAAGTAATTATGACCAAAATTACGGACTCTAATCTGGGTCAACCGACTTCCTTTCAACGGTCTTTTATGTCGTCAATGAGACATCCAGTTACATGCTCAGAGGCTCTCTTAAGGCCCCGCTACACATGCCCGGTTTTGAAGCCGATTCCAGATCAGTTTCGAATCGGTAGGTGATCGGACCGGACTGCAAAAACGTGTGCACTGCCACACATTCCCCGACTTTATTTAGCCGACCGGTTTGAACCGAAGATCAAAGTCGTACCTGTTCTGCAAAATGGCTGCTAGTTTTGACAGTGATAATGATGTGCTTGCATTATCAGCAGTTTTGCATCATATTCGGGAAGAGGCGTGCGAAACATCAGCAACGGCGGTGGTACTGATCACAACAGGCGTGTTCCGCCATTTGCAAACCGTGCTGAAACGACATGATTTGCGAGACGCGCTCTGATTGGTTGAAGCTTACGATCGGGACCGATTCGGATCGGAAAAATAGAGCAGGTTCTAGACACCCGATTCCCGGCCGATTGGGACCGGATCGGATAACTGACGTCATCCGATCGCAATCGGATCGGAATCGGCTTCAAAATCAGGGCACAACCGCCACGTGTGGCGGGACCTTAAAGCGATTCTCCCCAGGTTTAATCATCTCAACACAGTCGGAAAACTGCCTGCAACAGAGTGACAGTATTATGTATGGGTCCTTTGTGTACTAACTTAGAGCTTTATGGTGTAAATACAATGCCAAATGTCTAAATTCATCGTTTGATGGGTGTGTTGTTTTTGTACCCGAGAGTGCAAATT